>NW_025568378.1:20000-26697 GCF_020424385.1 Procambarus clarkii | reverse complement strand
AAGGTGATAAATATGAACTGGCGTTGAAGATATTATTAGACAAGAGCGACGTCAACTGCTGACGTCTACAAGGACTCGGGCGCTTAAAGTCCGCTTTCATCATTCTTCACAGAGTACGAACTCAATTACGTTTTCTTTCAGGTTGAACTGAAATATTATGACGAAAAAAAATATCGAGTAATGCGATTAGAGAAGTCTTTAGAAGAAGAGAAGACGAAAGCAAGGTGAAGAAGCAAGGGGCAAATAGTCGAGCTAAGCTTGGACCAGGCTGGGGCCAGACTCAGGCATGATTAAAGACACGGTCAGACCATGATTAGGTTAGGCTAGGCACACTAGGTTCAACAGAAATCTGTCTGGTTCAGGCCAGGCTTTGGGGCCCAGGCTTTGGGGCCAGGCTCGGGGGCCAGGCTCAGGGGCCAGGCTCGGGGGCCAGGCTCAGGGCCAGGATCGGGGCCAGGCTCCGACAAAGTCGATTCATAAAAGATTATATTTAATGTTGTTGCTATAATTGGGACTGTTGTAGGTTAGGTTAGGTTCCTGGGAAAACATGTGTATGTGTCTGTATTCACCTAATTGTATTAACCTAGTTGTGCTTGTGGGCGTTGAGCTCTGGTTCTTTCGGCCCGCCTCACAACTGTCAATCAATCAATCAGTAGTTTTTTCTTCACACACACACACACACACACACACACACACACACACACACACACACACACACACACACACACACACACACACACACACACACACACACACACATACACACTCACACCCAGGAAGCAGCCCGTAACAGCTATCTAACTCCCAGGTACCTATTTATTGCTAGGTAACAGGAACATCAGGGTGAAAGAAACTAGCCTCATTTATTTTCCACCGTCGTCGGGATCAAACCCGGACCCTAGGACTACGAGTCCCAAGCGCTGTTCACTCAGCCACAGGGACCCCTTGCCTGTGTATGTGTCCACACCTAGTTGTGCTCACCTAGTTGTGCTTGCGGGGGTTGAGCTCTGGCTCATCGATACCAGTATCATTCTCGTAATTTATTTCCGCAACTCTTCTTGTACTAATGTATTCGTTCGCCGCCCCCGGGTCTTAAGTCGCTCCACTTAGACACCAGGGGGCAGATTCACGAAAGCACTTACGCAAGCACTTACGAACGTGTACATCTTTCCTCAATCTTTGACGGCTTTGGTTACATTTATTAAACAGTTTACAAGCATGAAAATTTCCCATTCAACTGTTGTTATTGTTATAAACAGCCTCCTGGTGCTTCGGAGCTCATTAACTGTTTAATAATTGTAAACAAAGCCGGCAAAGATTGAGAAAAGATGTACAGCTTCGTAAGTGCTTGCGTAAGTGCTTTCGTGAATCTGGCCCCAGCAACCTTCGTGAGAATAATTTGTCAAGAAAGGGTAATATACGGACGATGAGGGAAGAGTGAGGGAAGAGTGAGGGAAGAGTGAGGAGGTGAGTGAAGAGTGTGGGAAGAGTGAGGGAAGAGTGAGGGAAGAGTGAGGCAAGAGTGAGGGAAGAGTGAGGGAAGAGTGAGGCAAGAGTGAGGGAAGAGTGAGGGGAGGTGAGGCGCGATATAGTCTACAAGAATAGAGACTTCTCACCCACTTAAGATCACGCAAAGGAAAATCGCAAGATTAGATTATATCGTATTAGGCAAATGTTGGCGGTAAGAAGTGTTTGGGGCGAGTAATTTATGGGTGTAACAAGCGTGTGATCACGTGGTGGGAGGGTCAGCTGGTCACGTGGTGGTAGGTCAGCTGGTCACGTGGTGGGAGGGTCAGCTGGTCACGTGGTGGTAGGTCAGCTGGTCACGTGGTGGTAGGTCAGCTGGTCACGTGGTGGTAGGTCAGCTGGTCACGTGGTGGGAGGGTCAGCTGGTCACGTGGTGGTAGGTCAGCTGGTCACGTGGTGGTAGGTCAGCTGGTCACGTGGTGGTAGGTCAGCTGGTCACGTGGTGGTAGGACAGCGGGTCACGTGGTGGTAGGTCAGCTGGTCACGTGGTGGTAGGACATCGGGTCACGTGGTGGGTCAGCTGGTCACGTGGTGGGAGGGTCAGCTGGTCACGTGGTGGTAGGTCAGCTGGTCACGTGGTGGTAGGTCAGCTGGTCACGTGGTGGGAGGGTCAACTGGTCACGTGGTGGGAGGTCAGCTGGTTCCACATGAGGAGGTAACGGGGATCAACAGCCCCGCGGCCCGGTCTCCGACCAAGCCTCCCCCGTTGGTCGTCGTCTGGTCAAGCAGACTGTTGGATGCGTGTTACAACGACAGTCGCTAATTAAACGTCTTCCAATTGGGTAGTTCGTATGGTAGTGCCATCATTCTCACGGTGGAACTACCAATATATATTGGAACTACCAATATATAGTGGTAGTTCGAACCGTGTTCGAACGAATATAGTTCGTTCGAATTATATTCATTTAAATTATAAATACTGAATCTCAATAGGACAACCAAATGAATATTTCCAATTCGTTCATAATCTATAAAAAAAAGCATTAAGCTTGGCTGCGGATCTAAACATACATATATGACACATTTTGGGCCGCATATATGACACATTTTGGGCCACACAAATGACACATTTTGGGCCACACAAATGACACATTTTGGGCCGCATATATGACACATTTTGGGCCGCATATATGACACATTTTGGGCCACACAAATGACACAGTTTGGGCCACATATATGACACAGTTTGGGCCACACAAATGACACAGTTTGGGCCACATATATGACACAGTTTGGGCCACATATATGACACAGTTTGGGCCGCACAAATGACACAGTTTGGGCCACATATATGACACATTTTGGGCCGCATATATGACACATTTTGGGCCACATATATGACACAGTTTGGGCCACACAAATGACACAGTTTGGGCCACATATATGACACAGTTCGAGCCACTTTATTGACAAACACGCCACAAACCACCTGTTGCCACATGTGTCATACCAGGTGTGCTAGATCCACTCCTACACCTGTTATAACACCATAACACAACACCGGTATCATTCCACATCTTCCGTAACGGTATCATTCATTTATTTTTTTATCTACATTCATCTACTTTTGTCTACCTTTATCTACATTTATCATGTAGCGTCTCGCAACTCACAAGCGTGTATATAAAAGTAATATATATATATATATATATATATATATATATATATATATATATATATATATATATATATATATATATATATATATATATATCTATATATATGCACATATATACACGTGTAAGATATACACATATGTACTTACATCGACCAAAAGGGCTATGGAAAATTTTATAGAAATATCAAAGGGGTTTGGGGGCTATGGAGGGGGGGGGAGGGTACGTTGCACAAGGCCTGTCTGTCTGTCTGTCTGTCTGTCTGTCTCCCATCTGTCTATCTATCCATCTATGTGTCTATTTATCCATCTATTCATATACTTGGATTGCTATACACTCAAGTGTATATCATACATAGGCCTGCAAGTAGACATATATTTAAATAATTACACTCACTGGAGGTAGTGTGGCCCACGCCCACTGGAGGCAGTGTGGCCCACGCCCACTGGAGGCAGTGTGGCCCACACCCATTGGAGACAGTGTGGCCCACACCCACTGGAGGCAGTGTGGCCCACACCCACTGGAGGCAGTGTGGCCCACGCCCAGTGGAGGCAGTGTGGCCCACGCCCACTGGAGGCAGTGTGGCCCACACCCATTGGAGGCAGTGTGGCCCACACCCACTGGAGACAGTGTGGCCCACGCCCACTGGAGGTAGTGTGGCCCACGCCCACTGGAGACAGTGTGGCCCACACCCATTGGAGGCAGTGTGGCCCACACCCATTGGAGGCAGTGTGGCCCACACCCACTGGAGACAGTGTGGCCCACGCCCACTGGAGGTAGTGTGGCCCACGCCCACTGGAGGCAGTGTGGCACACGCCCACTGAAGACAGTGTGGCCCACACCCTGGATGTGCCCACACCCACTGGAGGCAGTGTGCCCACACCCACTGGAGACAGTGTGGCCCACACCCACTGGAGGCAGTGTGGCCCACACCCACTGGAGGCAGTGTGGCCCACACCCACTGGAGGCAGTGTGGCCCACACCCACTGGAGGCAGTGTGGCCCACACACCCACTGGAGGCAGTGTGGCCCACACCCACTGGAGGCAGTGTGGCCCACGCTCACTGGAGACAGTGTAGCCCCACGAACAATGCCCCCCCCCCATATGACATCTCGTGACCGGAAAGAGACCCATAAACAGATATTTCCGTCTAGTTAATAACTCTTCCAGAAATAACCCCTATTTACGAGTGATCTTACTCTCCTGCTGTGTCACTGGACGTCGCCCAAAATATCGCCAAGGGCCGCGTCGCGTGGGACCGCCTCGATCCCACACCCTTCCCCGGCGGCGGCTCCGGAATATATTGTGAAGGTTGCGTGGCGAAGGGCTGTTTGGCGGGGCCCTTCCCGACGTCCGGCGGGGGTGACCGAGAATACTTATTGACAGATGCTCTCGGCGACCTCTTTGATCACTAGCGGGGCTCCACTGCCTTGGAGGAGGAGGAATAGAAAGAGGAGATGGAGAGCAGTCTCAGTAGGGAACCGGAAAATGACAGCTTCTTGTCGGGATTGACGAATCGCGGCCGACTCTGGTGGTGTTTTTTTGAGGGATAGGCTAGTGGGGTGTAGGGAGGGAGAGAGACAGAGAGAGACAGACAGACAAAACAGATAACAAAGCCTTCGTCCCCAGGGGCACCAAGAGAGGGCCCCACACCACCAACCAGTCGCCATCAGCACCTTCAGAGCTACAAAAGTGCCTGCGTCTGCACCATTTCTGGCCCGTCTCCTACCACCACATACCCGTTGTTCTACTGGCCCCCTCCTACCACCACATACCCGTTGTTCTACTGGCCCCTCATACCACCACATACCCGTTGTTCTACTGGTCCCTCCTACCACCACATACCCGTTGTTCTACTGGCCCCTCATACCACCACATACCCGTTGTTCTACTGGTCCCTCCTACCACCACATACCCGTTGTTCTACTGGTCCCCTCCTACCACCACATACCCGTTGTTCTACTGGTCCCTCCTACCACCACATACCCGTTGTTCTACTGGCCCCTCATACCACCACATACCCGTTGTTCTACTGGCCCCTCATACCACCACATACCCGTTGTTCTACTGGTCCCTCCTACCACCACATACCCGTTGTTCTACTGGCCCCTCATACCACCACATACCCGTTGTTCTACTGGTCCCTCCTACCACCACATACCCGTTGTTCTACTGGTCCCCTCCTACCACCACATACCCGTTGTTCTACTGGCTCCTCATACCACCACATACCCGTTGCTCTACTGGCCCCCCCTCCTACCACCACATACCCGTTGTTCTACTGCCCCCCCCTCATACCACCACATACCCGTTGTTCTACTGCCCCCCCCTCATACCACCACATACCCGTTGTTCTACTGCCCCCCCCCTCATACCACCACATACCCGTTGTTCTACTGCCCCCCCTCATACCACCACATACCCGTTGTTCTACTGCCCCCCCCCTCATGCCACCACATACCCGTTGCTCACCAACCCCCCCCCCCCCCTCTATATAGTCGTAACGGCTGGGCACTTTCCGCTGATAGTTCACTCCCTCATCGCCACTCCAAAAAATAGTTCTACACATTTTTGTGAATTTCTTGATTTGACCCATGACAATATTTCATATCCGGGAGACAGTTTCTGCTGGATTTACGTACATTTCCAACAAAATTAAATTTTTGTTGTTTGTGGAGAGGGGAAATTGCACGTTCTGGTGTTTAGAATGTAATAAGGACGTTTTTGAAGACTGCATAGCAAGTAAGTATCTATAAATAGCTAAGCCAAAATGAAAATTAACGTGGATTTGACTTACGTATACCCGGATTCACGTAAGAATTACGCAAGAACTTACGAACGTGCACACATTTCCTCAATCTTTGCCGGCTTTGGTTACATTTATTAAACTGTTTACAAGCATGATAACTTGCCAATCAACTGTTGTTATTGTTATAAACAGCCTCCTGGGGCTTCGGAGCTCATTAACTGTTTAATAATTGTAAACAAAGCCGCCAAAGATTGAGAAAAGATGTACAGGGGCCAGATTCACGAAAGCACTTACGAACGTGTACATCTTTCCTCAATATTTGACGGCTTTGGTTACATTTATTAAACTGTTTACAAGCATGAAAACTTGCCAATCAACTGTTGTTATTGTTATAAACAGCCTCCTGGTGCTTCGGAGCTCATTAACTGTTTAATCATTGTAAACAAAGCCGCCAAAGATTGAGAAAAGATGTACAGGTTCGTAAGTGCTTGGGTAACTGCTTCGTGAATCTGGCCCCTGGAAACTAAGAGGATAATAAATCTTCCATTCAGTATGTAACAAAATTTTTGTTCCCAAGTGTAAATAAATATTATTAGTATATTTTGGTAGCAGTCTTTCTTGTAAACATATGATGTTGAATATGACCGAAAAAAGTAAGATTAATAATTCTAACACGAATTTTTTTTCAACGTTTCTTTCTTTTTATTGCCACCGACAGTGAAGAAAACCATAAGAAACATTTAAAAAATTCGTGTTAGAATTATTAATCTTACTTTTTCCGTCATATTCAACACCATAAATATTA
>NW_025568378.1:0-17500 GCF_020424385.1 Procambarus clarkii | reverse complement strand
CATTTAACTCATTCCTCCCCCCCTTCCCCTCCTCTTACACTATCTTGAGGTTATCTTGAGATGATTTCGGGGCTTTAGTGTCCCAGCGGCCCGGTCCTCAACCAGGCCTCCACCCCTAGGAAGCAGCCCGTGACAGCTGACTAACTCCCAGGTACCTATTTACTGCTAGGTAACAGGGGCATTAGGGTGAAAGAAACTCTGCCCATTGTTTCTCTCCGGCGCCCGGGATCGAACCCGGGACCACAGGATCACGCGTCCAGTGTTCTGTCCGCTCAGCCACCGGCTCCACTTAAAGAAAGTTTTCTTACACCTCTTTCAATCAGCTGGTTCTTAAGCTGGTATCCGTTCCGAAACATCCATCAAAGTTTCCTGATATATATTTTCATATCCTGATTCATTGGTTACAACGTATAATGTAAACGGTAAAGTTCACCTGTCATAGAACGTAAGTGTTACCTGGTTCGCTAATTACACTAAAGATATTTCGTAGGCAAATTTAAGTTATAATTGTTATATAAAACGACATTATAGATCCTTAAATAAACTGCAGCATAGCTCATAAACTGTAGCTCAGTCTGGGATGCTCCCGGACGCAGGTTCGAATCCTCGTCACGGCCCTTGTGGATTTGTTCGTTTAAACTGCAGCATAGATCGCCAAACTACCTACAGCATAGCATCATAAACATTACAAGTGCAGTGCAGTATAGCTTCCTCTCTCCCCCAAAATAAATATATATATATATATATAAAAACCTTTAAATAAAACATTAAATCCTCAGCAACACTAACAAAGTAGAGGAGGATTAACTACTTAACATGAAAAACCCCGAAGAACGAAAGGTCGCTGGTGGAAGCCAAGTTCAAACGAAGGGCGAATCCAACCCGATTATAGCAGCCTTTAAGCAGGCAGACAAGAGGTGGTGGAATGCAAGCAGGTACAAAGAGTCCAATACCATCCATATTATATGTAAATTATATGTGAATTATATGTATCTAGAGCCCCTTGCATTTATGGGTTGCAGGAACAAATTATTTGAGCACAATCACAGGCAAACATTGTGTTGAAAAACGTGAACAATCATTCAGATAATGAACAATCATTCAGATAATGAACAATCATTCAGATAATGAACAATCATTCAGATAATGAACAATCATTCAGATAATGAACAATCATTCAGATAATGAACAATCATTCAGATAATGAACAATCATTCAGATAATGAACAATCATTCAGATAATGAACAATCATTCAGATAATGAACAATCATTCAGATAATGAACAATCATTCAGATAATGAACAATCATAATGAACAGATAATGAACAATCATTCAGATAATGAACAATCATTCAGATAATGAACAATCATTCAGATAATCTCCAGTGCAACTACCATGTCGTTTCAGCTTTAGTGTGGTCACGCTTGCGTGAGGAAGCTTAAGGCGTCTCACTGAAAGTAGAGAACAACCATAATGAATTGAGCCCAGCCCAGGAGCTGAAGCACTGATCTGATGTAGGAGACCCGAGTGTCGACGGTGTCATGTGAGATGTGACTGGGAGACAGGTGCCTGGGAAACAGGTACCTGGGAGACAGGTACCTGTGAGACAGGTACCTGGGAGACAGGTACGTGGGAAACAGGTACCTGGGAGACAGGTACCTGGGAGACAGGTACGTGGGAAACAGGTACCTGGGTGTTGCAGATGAAGGCAAAAGATCCCACCACCACCTTCCTGGCGTGTAAATGCCAACTCAAACAGCTTTGCTGGCCAAGCTGGTGTAGCTACTTACAGCTGACGGGGCAGGAGCTGTTGCTACACAGTGGCTGCTCTCCTGTTGCTGTGGATGATGCCGCTGTGGCTGCTGTTACTGCTCCTGTTGCTGTGTTCTACTTTCTCTGCGTTGAGTGAGACTGTCCTTGTGCTCTGTCTCTCTCCACAGAAAAAGAGACAGAGGCTATATATATATATATATATATATATATATATATATATATATATATATATATATATATATATATATATATATATATATATATATATATATACAGCTTCAGGGTTGTCAGGTCTTGTTCCCTTCCTCATAGTCCAACCCTGTCATCTCTGGTACTAGTCTTGCTTCAAACTTTTGTGCCTATTCAGTTTTGGTATCTTCCTAGGAGGGGGTTCCTGGCCGGTGCTGCGTATCCCAGTACTAGTTTAACAAAGTCTGTTTAAATTGCCGTGATAGAGTCGTGATTCAGGTTATAAAACGAGGTTCTAATGCTTAGAAGCGTCGCATATGCTGCCGATGATACGCTGTTAATGTGTGTGCTTCTGGTGTGCTCGTTCGAGTCCTGTAGTTGGTTTCCCCTAATGGTGTGTGTATGACCTCCTGGGCTTCCCCCCCCCCCTCTCTCTCTCTTTCCCGTTTTCATTACATTACACTTGCTAGGATTGAATTCCAGCAACCGTTTGCTAGCCTACTCGTGGAGTAGTTTGTGATAGGGAAATTGTATTTTTATTGTATTTGTATATAATAAATTGGCAGCCCAGAAATATGCAATCTGCCCCTCCTTCTCTGTCATACCTTATTTTCGTTACCTTGTCATATAACTCCAGGAGGTTCGTCGGGAATGCATTCCCTGCTCTGAAGCCGTGTTGTTGCTGACTTACAACCCCAATTCTTTCTAGGTGTGCGTCTTACCCTTATAATGCTTTCAGGTACTTTCCAAGGGATTGTGAGTCACTGGTCTGTAGTTAAGTGATCCTTCTCTATCTCATTTTCTACATAGCCTTCCCGGTTTGGTGCCTTCTTTTGATAAGTACTTACTTTATCTCGCAGGCGATGAGTCACAATAACGTGGCTAAAGTAGGTTGACCAGACCACACACTAGGAGGTGAAGGGACGACGACGTTTCGGTCCGTCCTGGACCATTCTCAAGTCGATTGTGAAACGTCGTCGTCCCTTCACCTTTTAGTGTGTGGTCTGGTCAACTTACTTTATCTCATTTTTTTGCAGATTGGCACTACATTTGCCTTCTTCCAGCAGATGGGCAATTCCGCCCCCCCCGTCCCTTCCGTAAGGGACTCATTGTGTGTGTACTCACCGTGTTGTGCTTGCGGGGGTTGAGCTCTGGCTCTTTGGTCCCGCCTCTCAACTGTCAATCAACAGGTGTACAGATTCCTGAGCCTACTGGGCTCCATCATATCTACATTTGAAACTGTGTATGGAGTCAGCCTCCACCACATAATTTCCTAGTACATTCCATTTTCCTAATGCATTCCATTCCAGTGTGTGTGTGTGTGTGTGTGTGTGTGTGTGTGTGTGTGTGTGTGTGTGTGTGTGTGTGTGTGTGTGTGTGTGTGTGTGTGTGTGTGTGTGTGTGTGTGAAGGGTGCTGGTACCTATATGCACGCATAGCAGAGTAGTATCACCAAAAATTAATGGACCTCTGAGTATAACGATATAGCAGCTATCCCAAATTAATGGATTTACAAGATGTACAATGGGTTGCCAAAATTAATGGTTCCCCTTAGAGCACAGGCCACTATAACAATCAGGTTATAAATAGGGTGTTTAAAATATAACATGAGGAGAGAACTAGTGAATGAATGAGATTGGGTGGTTATAAAATAGGAGCTGCCTCGTATGGGCCAATAGGCCTTCTGTAGTTACCTTTGTTCTTATGTTCTAGTTCACTCAACAGTGATAGACACAAGACACAACAGTGATAGCCCCTCAAGACACAACAGTGATAGCCCCCAAGACACAACAGTGATAGCCCCCAAGACACAACAGTGATAGCCCCTCAAGACACAACAGTGATAGCCCCCAAGACACAACAGTGATAGCCCCTCAAGACACAACAGTGATAGCCCCAAGACACAACAGTGATAGCCTCAAGGCACAACAGTGATAGCCCCTCAAGACACAACAGTGATAGCCCCTCAAGACACAACAGTGATAGCCCCTCAAGACACAACAGTGATAGCCCCCAAGACACAACAGTGATAGCCCCAAGACACAACAGTGATAGCCCCCAAGACACAACAGTGATAGCCCCTCAAGACACAACAGTGATAGCCCCTCAAGACACAACAGTGATAGCCCCCAAGACACAACAGTGATAGCCCCTCAAGACACAACAGTGATAGCCCCCAAGACACAACAGTGATAGCCCCCCAAGACACAACAGTGATAGCCCTCAAGACACAACAGTGATAGCCACCAAGACACAACAGAGATAGCCCCTCAAGACACAACAGTGATAGCCACCAAGACACAACAGTAACAGTAATAGCCCCCAAGACACAACAGTGATAGCCACCAAGACACAACAGTAAGCCCAGTGATAGCCCTCAAGACACAACAGTGATAGCCCCTCAAGACACAACAGTGATAGCCCCCCTCACAACAGACAAGACAACAGTGATAGACACAACAGAGATAGCCCCTCAAGACACAACAGTGATAGCCACCAAGACACAACAGTGATAGCCACCAAGACACAACAGTGATAGCCACCAAGACACAACAGTAACAGTAATAGCCCCCAAGACACAACAGTGATAGCCACCAAGACACAACAGAGATAGCCCCTCAAGACACAACAGTGATAGCCCTCAAGACACAACAGTAACAGTAATAGCCCCAAGACACAACAGTGATAGCCACACAACAGATAGCCCCTCACAACAGTGATAGCCCCTCAAGACACAACAGTGATAGCCCCTCAAGACACAACAGTGATAGCCCCTCAAGACACAACAGTGATAGCCCCCAAGACACAACAGTGATAGCCCCTCAAGACACAACAGTGATAGCCCCTCAAGACACAACAGTGATAGCCCCTCAAGACACAACAGTGATAGCCCCCAAGACACAACAGTGATAGCCCCCAAGACACAACAGAGATAGCCCCTCAAGACACAACAGTGATAGCCCCTCAAGACACAACAGTGATAGCCCCCCAAGACACAACAGTGATAGCACCAAGACACAACAGAGATAGCCCCCCAAGACACGACAGTGATAGCCCCCAAGATACGATATCTTATTTATACACGACAACATTGGTATTTTTTTGTTTATCTTTGTTTAAGAAAATTAAATCTAAATAATGGCTTGTCTGCTGCGTCTTGAGAGGCATCAACTTCGCCATCTCTCTGGACGGGGTTCGAACCCTCAGGAAACAATGCCATTATAACCAGACTCAATTATGTCATTGGGTCGTTAGTTGATGGTGGTTGGCGTGGGGGTTTTAGGGTGGGTTTGCCCAATGGTTTCAAAGGCAAAATTAGCATTCTTAGTAACGCTCTGGTTTCTTGGAAAGGATGGAGGGGGGTAAGGGGCCTAGGGGGGGTAGGGGGGGGAGGTTGGAGTGTCCATCACCCCACCACAAGCTGATGGATCAGTTGTATCTAACGGTTATGTGCTGACGTTATTGGTGAGATCAGCAGTGAGAAGCTTTTCTCTCTCTCTCTCTCTCTCTCTCTCTCTCTCTCTCTCTCTCTCTCTCTCTCTCTCTCTCTCTCTCTCTCTCTCTCTCTCTCTCTCTCTCTCTCTCTCTCTCTCTCTCTCCTTCCTCTTCCCCCTCTTGTTCTGTACTATAGGAGAACAGTTCCCATAGTGTTTCTTTGATGACTCGTAACGCCATAATCAACACCTGCCCTCCCGACTCATCGCTATTCACGAGCTAGACCCATTGATGAACACGTCCATGAGTTTTTTTGATGACTTTTGGACCAGAGGGAAGGTACCCACGTGATCTGTCAGCCCGCGCCGCCTGACATGAACGAGTCACGTCTTGTTCATACTCATATCTCAACTTGAACAAAACACGAGACCGTTTTCGTTCGTTTTCAACTGGAGTTGTGGGGCGAGGGGGGGGGAGGGGGACTCTCACAATATTAAGGTGTTACGTAGTTATTTTCTTATGGGTTACTCATGCCCGTGCCATCTTTTGGGTGACTTAAATCTTCATCAATCAATCAATCGTGACATTTTTGGTACTCTTGAAAATCAATCGTGTTATTTTTGGTACTCTTGAAAATCAATCGTGTTATTTTTGGTACTCTTGAAGATATCACGTTGTTGAGGAAAGTTAGAAATAAAACGAGAAAGACTTTGCGTTCTAGTGTTCCTTTAACCCATAACTTGGTAGAAGGTATTGACGTAGAAGAAGCGGTTCACTTGAGACAGTTAAGCAAGTCCCAGCTGTGTCTGGGTACAAGTGACAGGATGAACAACCCAGCGGGTTTTCTTCCTATTGGGGAGTGTTGTACATGCTGCTATAGCGGTGTGTCCACTCACAGGATGAGTGGCGCTGCCCAATACTGTCACTATAGCGGTGTGTCCACTCACAGGATGAGTGGCGCTGCCCAATACTGTCACTATGGCGGTGTGTCCACTCACAGGATGAGTGGCGCTGCCCAATACTGTCACTATGGCGGTGTGTCCACTCACAGGATGAGTGGCGCTGCCCACTACTGTCACTATGGCGGTGTGTCCACTCACAGGATGAGTGGCGCTGCCCAATACTGTCACTATGGCGGTGTGTCCACTCACAGGATGAGTGGCGCTGCCCAATACTGTCACTATGGCGGTGTGTCCACTCACAGGATGAGTGGCGCTGCCCAATAAACTTACCTCTCGGGGCAAAATTTAAAAAAATATTAATTTCAAATATCCACAAGAAAATTAGCAGCTGTAATAATGTTCTTGGGGTTCAATACCATGTATATTCAAGAAATCCCATTGTTAAAGGTATATTATAGGTTCCGATTCCAACTCGAGGTGATGTCTTCCTTCTATTTGTGGAGTAGTTAGTGGGCGTAATCACTTTGAAGAAGCAGGGGGGGGGGAAAAGGGAGCTGATGTCTACGCTAAAGCTCGTTACGCAGGAGCTGCCTCTCAAGGTGTTGATGATAAATACCTTGCAGGAGGAGCAGAGTACGCGAGAGTACTCTTAAGAACACCAGAACATAAGCATGAAGGTAACTGCAGAAAGACTATTTGGTCCATTACGAGGCAGCTCCTATTTATCCTTGTTCAAGATGTCTTTCATAGTTCCTCGTGCGACCACTGTGTGTACTCACCTATTTGTGCTTGTGGGGGTTGAGCGCTGGCTCTTTGGTCCCGCCTCTTAACTGTCAATCAACTGGTGTACAGATTCCTGAGCCTACTGGGCTCTATCATATCTACACTTAAAACTGTGTATGGAGTCAGCCTCCACCACATCACTGCCTAATGAATTCCATTTGTCAACCACTCTGACTCTAAAAAAGTTCTTTCTAATATCTCTGTGGCTCATTTGGGCACTCAGTTTCCACCTGTGTCCCCTAGTGCGTGTGCCCCTTGTGTTAAATAGCCTGTCTTTATCTACCCTATCAATTCCTCTGAGAATCTTGTATGTGGTGATCGTGTCCCTCCTAACTCTTCTGTCTTCCAGCGACGTGAGGTATAATTCCCGTTGTCTCTCCTCGTAGCTCATACCTCTCAGCTCGGGTTCTAGTCTGGTGGCAAACCTTTGAACCTTTTCCAGTTTAGTCTTATCCTTGACTAGGTATGGACTCCATTCTGGAGCCGCATACTCTAGGATTGGTCTGTCATATGTGGTATACAAAGTTCTGAAAGATTCCTTACGCAAGTTTCTAAAGGCCGTTCTTATGTTAGCCAACCTGGCATATGCTGCTGATGTTATCCTCTTGATATGGGCTTCAAGGGATAGATCTGGCGTGATATCAACCCCCAGGTCTTTCTCTCTCTGTGACTCTTGAAGTATTTCATCTCCCAAATGATACCTGTATCCTACATCCCCATCCTACATCTACATCTCCTGCTCCCTACATCTAATTTCATTACATTACATTTGCTTGGGCTAAACTCTAACAACCGTTAGAGTTCGACCATTCCTGCAGCTTGTCCAGGTCTTCTTGAAACCTCAAGATGTCCTCCTCTGTTTTAATCCTTCTCATAATTTTGGCGTCGTCAGCAAACATTCAGAGGAATGAGTCTATACCCTCTGGGAGATCATTTACGTATATCAGAAACAGGATAGGTCCGAGTACAGAGCCCTGTGGGACTCCACTGGTGACTGCACCAATCTGAGGTCTCACCCCCTCACTGTAACTCTCTGCTTCCTATTTCTTAAGTACTCCCTTATCCACTGGAGCGCCTTACCAGTTACTCCTGCCCGTTTCTCCAGCTTTTGACTCAGCCTCTTATGGGGTACTGTGTCAAAGGCTTTCCGACAGTCCAAAAAATGCAGTCCGCCCATCCTTCTCTTTCTTGCTTAATCTTTGTCACTTGATCGTAGAATTCTATTAAGCCTGTGAGGCAAGATTTACCCTCCCTGAACCCATGTTGATGGGTTGTCACGAAGTCCCTTCTCTCCAGATGTGTTACTAGGTTTTTTCTCACGATCTTCTCCATCACCTTGCATGGTATACAAGTTAAGGACACGGGCCTGTAGTTCAGTGCCTCTTGTCTGTCACCCTATTTGTATATAAGGACTACTTAGCCGTCTTCCATATTTCTGGTAGTTCTCCCGTCTCTAGTGACCTACTATACACTATGGAGAGTAGCAAGCAGAGTGCCTCTGCACACTCTTTCAATACCCATGGCGAGATCCCGTCTGGACCAACAGCCTTTCTCATGTCCAGATCCAACAGATGCCAACAGATGTGTGTGTGTGTGTGTGTGTGTGTGTGTGTGTGCATGTACAAATATGCATGTGTTCACTTGTTATATATATATATATATATATATATATATATATATATATATATATATATATATATATATATATATATATAATATACCCATGGGTATACCCATTTTAATTAATACCCATTCACCCAAATGTAATGGGTATCTATTCAGTTTCAGTTGTGTGTTTGTAAACTAAAGTCTTTGAAAATGTAATAAGTTTTACGATACCCATTGTTGAAAGTTCGTTTTCACCTCATCCACCTCACCCAAATGTAGATATAAACTCGAAGATGTGCAAAGCTCTATTCAGTTTCAGTTGTGTTTTTGTAAACTAAAGTCTTTGAAAATGTAATAAGTTTTACGAAACGCGCTCAAGTGTCGCGTCAGACTAGAAATAAAAATGAATTTTGATTTGGTGAAATGATGCCCAAGATTACCATCCGAGTTGCCGTCGGGGAAGTGGCTCAAATAGCCTCGGCTATCACTTACGGCCGTGATGGTCAACGGATTAAGGCGCCCTGTAGTTACCAGTTGCGTTGCTTCTGGGAGTATGGGTTCGAGTCACTTCTGGGGTGTGAGTTTTCATTCGCATATAGTCCTGGGGACCATTCAGGCTTGTTCGCATTTGTGTTCCTCACGTGTGCCCCAAAGAATGAGGTGATTTGGTGAAATGCTATGCCCAAGATTACCATCCGAGTTGCCGTCGGGGAAGTGGCTCAAATAGCCTCGGCTATCACTTCCTTTTGACGGCCGTGATGGTCAAGCGGATTAAGGCGCCCTGTAGTTACCAGTTGCGTTGCTTCTGGGAGTATGGGTTCGAGTCACTTCTGGGGTGTGAGTTTTCATTTGCATATAGTCCTGGGGACCATTCAGGCTTGTTCGCATTTGTGTTCCTCACGTGTGCCCCAAAGAATGAGGTATTTGGTGAAATGCTATGCCAAGATAGAGAAAAATAGCCTCGGCTATCACTTCCTTTTGACGGCCGTTATGGTCAAGCGGATTAAGGCGCCCTGTAGTACCAGTTGCGTTGCTTCTGGGATATGGGTTCGAGTACTTCTGGGGTGTGAGTTTTCATTCGCATATAGTCCTGGGGACCATTCAGGCTTGTTCGCATACGTGTGCCCCAAAGAATGAGGTGATTTGGTGAAATGCTATGCCCAAGATTACCATCCGAGTAAGTGGCTCAAATAGCCTCGGCTATCACTTCCTTTTGACGGCCGTGATGGTCAAGCGGATTAAGGCGCCCTGTAGTTACCAGTTGCGTTGCTTCTGGGAGTATGGGTTCGAGTCACTTCTGGGGTGTGAGTTTTCATTCGCATATAGTCCTGGGGACCATTCAGGCTTGTTCGCATTTGTGTTCCTCACGTGTGCCCCAAAGAATGAGGTGATTTGGTGAAATGCTATGCCCAAGATTACCATCCGAGTTGCCGTCGGGGAAGTGGCTCAAATAGCCTCGGCTATCACTTCCTTTTGACGGCCGTGATGGTCAAGCGGATTAAGGCGCCCTGTAGTTACCAGTTGCGTTGCTTCTGGGAGTATGGGTTCGAGTCACTTCTGGGGTGTGAGTTTTCATTCGCATATAGTCCTGGGGACCATTCAGGCTTGTTCGCATTTGTGTTCCTCACGTGTGCCCCAAAGAATGAGGTGATTTGGTGAAATGCTATGCCCAAGATTACCATCCGAGTTGCCGTCGGGGAAGTGGCTCAAATAGCCTCGGCTATCACTTCCTTTTGACGGCCGTGATGGTCAAGCGGATTAAGGCGCCCTGTAGTTACCAGTTGCGTTGCTTCTGGGAGTATGGGTTCGAGTCACTTCTGGGGTGTGAGTTTTCATTCGCATATAGTCCTGGGGACCATTCAGGCTTGTTCGCATTTGTGTTCCTCACGTGTGCCCCAAAGAATGAGGTGATTTGGTGAAATGCTATGCCCAAGATTACCATCCGAGTTGCCGTCGGGGAAGTGGCTCAAATAGCCTCGGCTATCACTTCCTTTTGACGGCCGTGATGGTCAAGCGGATTAAGGCGCCCTGTAGTTACCAGTTGCGTTGCTTCTGGGAGTATGGGTTCGAGTCACTTCTGGGGTGTGAGTTTTCATTCGCATATAGTCCTGGGGACCATTCAGGCTTGTTCGCATTTGTGTTCCTCACGTGTGCCCCAAAGAATGAGGTGATTTGGTGAAATGCTATGCCCAAGATTACCATCCGAGTTGCCGTCGGGGAAGTGGCTCAAATAGCCTCGGCTATCACTTCCTTTTGACGGCCGTGATGGTCAAGCGGATTAAGGCGCCCTGTAGTTACCAGTTGCGTTGCTTCTGGGAGTATGGGTTCGAGTCACTTCTGGGGTTTGATTTAAAGTTCATGGACATATTGAACATTAGAATTATTACGGGTTCTTGATTACAAGAGATTACAGAACTAGCGGACACACAACTATACCTTGCAACACATCGCAAAAACAAAAGCCAAAACGCAAAATGCTAATTTTGCAATATGTGTGTGTGTGTGTTTACTAGTTGTGTTTTTACGGGGGTTGAGCTTTGCTCTTTCGGCCCGCCTCTCAACTGTCAATCAACTGTTTACTAACTACTATTTTTTTTTTCCCCCACACCACACACACCCCCCAGGAAGCAGCCCGTGACAGCTGACTAACTCCCAGGTACCTATTTACTGCTAGGTAACAGGGGCATTCAGGGTGAAAGAAACTTTGCCCATTTGTTTCTGCCTCGTGCGGGAATCGAACCCGCGCCACAGAATTACGAATCCTGCGCGCTATCCACCAGGCTACGAGGCCCACCAGGCTGTGTGTGTGTGTGTGTGTGTGCAACGTGAAGACTGCACTTCTACGCACCTGCAAAACCGTAGTAACATTAACAGTTTCGTTGGAGCTGCTAGAACACTTTCGTAAGGTACCGTCACAGTTTCGTGTGACACTAGCCTAGAATGTCGTGAGATACTTGTGCTAAGGTCCGCTCCTGGCGACACACAGCCCCTGACCTGATTCGTTGAGACAGACCCGTATAGTGACCTTCCCGTTCGGACCATCAATCACGAAAACGTCGCCTGACAGACACGGAAATTAGCGCCTGACGCCAGCTTCAGAATTGCCAATATCTTCGTTGTGAGAGCTGATGCGTAGTGCGTGTCCGTGGCCAGGTGAGGGCGTGTTCGTGACCTTCCGAGTGCGTGTCCGTGACCAGGTGAGTGCGTAGTTCTGGTTCCCCCTCCCCCCTCACTCCCAGGTACGTAGTGCGTGCTAAACTTGATGCGTATTACGTGTCAAGATTGATGCGGAGGGTATGCCTAAGATGGAGCATAGTGCGTGTCTAAGATGGAGCATGTATAGTGCATGCTCCATCTTGGAGCATGCGTGTGTCTGTTTGAACATCAGTGTGAACCCCTCCCACCCCCCCCCCCCCTGGACACCGAAAGTGAATCACACTATACGCTGTAGCGAAGCTGAAGTACCAACTGTCACATTCACCACTTGCATCAACAGCTATCACTTTCATTAATAAATTAGTATTGTATCGTCAGCTGTCGTAAAGGATAAATTAAATGGGATGAAGCGTAGTTGTCGTGCCTCTAGAATGTGCAACAAAGCCCCCATATGATGAGTCTATTGCACACTCATCATCAGCGTGAGGTATATACCAGCGACTCGTAGAGGCGTGGAAGAAAATGCAGAATAGAACCAGTGAAGAGTAGAGGTGCCATGGGCACAATCAGAGAACACTGTATGAACATCAGAGGTCCAGTGAAGAGTAGAGGTGCCATGGGCACAATCAGAGAACACTGTATGAACATCAGAGGTCCAGTGAAGAGTAGAGGTGCCATGGGCACAATCAGAGAACACTGTATGAACATCAGAGGTCCAGTGAAGAGCAGAGGTGCCATGGGCACAATCAGAGAACACTGTATAAACATCAGAGGTCCAGTGAAGAGCAGGGGTGCCATGGGCACAATCAGAGAACACTGTATGAACATCAGAGGTCCACGGTTGTTCAACGTCCTACCAACGAGCATCACAAATATTACTGGAACAACCGTGGACATCTTCAAGAGGAAACTAGATTGTTTCCTCCAAGGAGTGCCGGACCAACCGGGCTGTGGTGGGTATGAGAGCCTGCGGGCCGCTCCAAGCAACAGCCTGGTGGATCAAACTCTCACAAGTCAAGCCTGGCCTCGGGCCGGGCTTGGAGAGTAGAAGAACTCCCAGAACCCCATCAACCAGGTATCAACCAGGTGCGCCATGCCAATGAGGTCACAGACTCGGTGACCTGCTACGGTTACAATTGAGCCTGTTGACCAGACCACACACACTAGAAGGTGAAGGGACGACGAACGTTTCGGTCCGTCCTGGACCTTTCTCAAGTCGATTGTGAATTGAGAATCATTCTCAAGTCCCAAATCGACTTGAGAATGGTCCAAGACGGACCGAAACGTCGTCGTCGTCCCTTCACCTTCTAGTATGTGGTCTGGTCAACATACTTTAGCCACGTTATTTTGACTCATCGCCAGCAATTGAGTCTGGTCCCATAGGTGCACTGGACGCCACCTGTGTGTGGGGGCTCTCTGGAGAGGTAGGAGTGTTTCCTGGGTGCTATGTTAGCCAGATATAACCTGTATGGGAATGATCGTGGCCCAGGTGTGAGTTAATGTGGCATTATCATGGCCAGACAGGGCATTATTTCCTCATTACCGTGGCTATGAATGAGTTACTGAGGCATTATAAAGATCATAGTGAAGGTATTGGGGCATATATATATATATATATATATATATATATATATATATATATATATATATATATATATATATATATATATATATATTGTATCTTATTTCACCTCTTTATTCTCTCTCTCTCTCTTTCACCCTTCATACATTTGGCTTTCTCTGCCTCTCCTTCTTTACACGACTCGAAAATGGTCCCAGGAAGGACTGAAACGAAGAACCGAAGGACTTTTTCTATTATTTCGAAACGTGTGAATTTTTTAGGGGGTGTCTATTGTGTCTATTAGGGGGGGGGTGTAGTACCACTCTTGGATGCTTCTAATTAGGGTGTGCGTGCGTACATGCGTGTTTGTGCTTGCGCACGTATACGTACGTGTGCGTGCGTACGCGTGTGTGTTTGCTTGCGTGCGTACATGATCTTGTGCTTGCGTGCGTGCATGCAGTGTAGGTACTTGTGTGTGTGTGTGCGTGCGTGCATAAAGGAAACGCGTACAGAGTTAAACAAGTGGTTGGGTTTACACTGTAAACTCGCACGAATAATTATTCAACACGTTTCACAACTATTTTCTTAACAACAATAATCCCACAAAAACCCTCAGACTTTCACTCAAGTTTCCTTGAGTGAGTTTACGCACGTGAACAAACTCCTTAAGTGAGTTTACACACGTAAATAAACACCTTAAGTGAGTTTACACACATAAACAAACACCTTAAGTGAGTTTACGCACGTGAACAAACTCCTTGAGTGAGTTTACGCACGTGAACAAGCACCTTGAACGAGTTTACACACGTGAACAAACACCTTGAACGAGTTTACACACGTAAACAAATAACTTGAACAGGTTTATATACGTAAACAAATACATTGAACGAGTTTACACACGTGAACAAGCACCATGAACGAGTTTACACACGTGAACAAGCACCTTAAACGAGTTTACACACGTAAACAAATACCTTGAACGAATTTACACACGTAAACAAATACCTTGAACGAGTTTACACACGTGAACAAGCACCTTGAACGAGTTTACACACGTGAACAAGCACCTTAAGCGAGTTTACACACGTGAACAAACACCTTGAACGTGTTTACACACGTGAACAAACACCTTTATCGAGTTTACACACGTGAACAAACACCTTTATCGAGTTTACACACGTGAACAAACACCTTGAACGAGTTTACACACGTGAACAAACTCCTTGAACGACTCCAATATTAATCACCTTCACGTGAACAAACTCTCTAATACTAATCACCTTCAAGACCAAAAAATTCGACTGCATATTATTAACAAACTATTGCATATCTTATTCAGTAGTCAAGATTACCATAAGAACAAACCAGCTCCAAGTCACAATTTAACGACGCCTTGAAGTCTGCGAGGAAAATAAACAGGGACGAACACCTGTAATGGATTTCTTAATTTGGGCGAGAGTGGTGCCAAGGTGGAGAGACGCCTGACTCCTCAGGACGGCGTCACTCTCTTAAGGAGGAGTCAATATACACCATGCGTGTCCAGTCTGACCCCTTCCTGGCGCCACTGTGGATCACCAAGGTCCCCCAGGTGGAGACTGGTCTCTCCTGGCGCCACTGTGGATCACCAAGATTCCCCAGGTGGAGTCTGGTCCCTCCTGGCGCCACTGTGGATCACTAAGGTCCCCCAGGTGGAGTCTGGTCCCTCCTGGCGCCACTGTGGATCACTAAGGTCCCCCAGGTGGAGACTGGTCTCTCCTGGCGCCACTGTGGATCACCAAGATTCCCCAGGTGGAGACTGGTCTCTCCTGGCGCCACTGTGGATCACTAAGGTCCCCCAGGTGGAGACTGGTCTCTCCTGGCGCCACTGTGGATCACTAAGGTCCCCCAGGTGGAGACTGGTCTCTCCTGGCGCCACTGTGGATCACTAAGGTCCCCCAGGTGGAGTCTGGTCCCTCCTGGCACCACTGTGGATCACTAAGGTCCCCCAGGTGGAGTCTGGTCTCTCCCGGCGCCACTGTGGATCACTAAGGTCCCCCAGGTGGAGTCTGGTCCCTCCTGGCGCCACTGTGGATCACCAAGGTCCCCCAGGTGGACCAGACTCCACCTGGGGGAACACGGAGTCTGGTCTTAATGACAGATCCGGTTCCAAGGACCTCGGGGCGTAATACGCTTCGTGTTTACCCAATAAGGAAGACAATAGTCAAGGCCCCTCGGCGTAATAGAGATTCTGTCGTGAACAAATTCGTGATATAAATAATCTTGGATATTAGTTGGGTCTATTCACGGGAGGGTGAGATGGAGAAGAGGGGGGGGGGGAGGGGGAGGGTCGATGACTTACCATGAATAAGCTATTAATGAGAATAATTCTTAGCTTATTGCATGAATGATCTTGGAAAAAAAGACTATAATCAGACTGACTATAGTGAAAATAACAGTTCATTCTCTATACATAAATATATTGTAAGGTGACAAAAAAGAAACAAAAAAGTTAAATTTTAAAGAGACTCGACCAGCCAGTTTTCGCCGATTTAGTCGAGGTCGTCACGGGCTCCGACCTGAGAACAATGGGGGGGGGGGGCAATGTTGGTCACCTACCCGTCATCAATCAATGTACAAAGTTGGGTGAAGCTAGCCCCCCTAGCTTCTGGCCTCCAGCCTCAGACAGATATGTACAGACTACCAAACTCAGACATTTTCCCATATCCCGATAAATCTCGATAACGTCTGACCATGATGATTTCACCCTATGCCCCCTGTTACCTAGCAGTAAAATAGGTACCTGGGTGTTAGTCAGCTGTCACGGGCTGCTTCCTGAGGGGTGGAGGACCGGGCCGCGGGGACACTAAAGCCCCGAAATCATCTCAAGATAACCTCAAGAAGAAGATCATCACTCCAATAGTCCCACCCGCTGGTACGAGGCCATCAGCCACTGAGCTGCGAGAGACGCTCTCAGAGCTGCCGTCGGCGACCACAGCAATAAGTCGACCAATTCCGTTGGATACTTAAGGCTGAAAACCCCCTTCAAGAGTTCATTAGTCGGATACCTACGCCCCCGTACACACAGGCTAAGCGACTCACCTCAGCTAACTCCATATATGTTACATTATATATATATATATATATATATATATATATATATATATATATATATACATATATATATATATATATATATATATATATATATATATATATATATATATATATATATATATAATCAGTAAAACTCCTGAAAAGACTGCCAGGAGCTATGAAACTATCGACTTGAGAATGGTCCAGGACGGACCGAAACGTTGTCGTCCCTTCACCTTCTAGTGTGTGGTCTGGTCAACATACTTCAGCCACGTTATTGTGACTCATCGCCTGCAAACTACTGACAAGTCCATTACCCTGACCACATGACCATCAGACTATTCAAAAGTACTGGAATTGTCGAGACTTTAATAGCCTCAACTTTAAATGTATCAACCCTCTATGTTGATACATTTAATACCTTATCATTATCCCTCAATGTAATGCCAATCATCCATATGTTACCTTTCCACGTCACCATAAGATGATATAACCAGGTGCTAAGCGCGGTAGAATTTGTCTTTGAAAATGTGAGGAGTGACCTTACGAAACGCATCACTAGTCGTCAGACTCAATAAAAAGTAAAAATGAACTTTTGGAGAGTTAATTTGTCAACTTCGTGCTTCAGTTGTGGGGTTCCCACTTGCTCACATTGTCTTCTACCACGACTTGTTTATTGCAATTGTTTAATTTTATTTATATCTTGTTACAAAAAAGGGTTACAGATTTGTTTACGTACAAGGGACAAAGTTGTCTAGTTGCTAGGCATAAATTGGTGGCACTCTTACCTCAGGTGCCGAGTGTTCCAGAAGCAATGGGGACAAAATGGTACTCACCTAGTTGTGTTTGCGGGGGTTGAGCTTTGGCTCTTTGGTACCGCCTCTAACTGGAAAAAGGTGGTGGTGATTAAGATCTCTGTACTTACGGGACTTGGCTGATTTCTTGTGTGTGGAAGCACCACACACCGAATGTACAACACTGAAGTCAATGCAGTGGTTAGCCAGGGTTGATACACACATG
>NW_025568377.1:0-16745 GCF_020424385.1 Procambarus clarkii | reverse complement strand
GGGATATTTGGGATATTTCGAAAACTGCAGGGGAGTTTGTGCAAATGTGACTCACTGCCGCTTTCAGACTTGGCATATGTTGGGTATAAAAAGTCGTAATTTCAAACTGCGAATACGTGCAGAGAGCCAGAATTTGGCTCCAAAATATGGCTCAGGCCTCGAAATTGGGATGTTTGGGATATTTTGAAAACTGCAGGGGGGGTTTGGGACAAATGTGACCAAACGCCGCTTTCAGTACTTGGCATATGTTGGGTATAAAAAAGTCGTAATTTCAAACTGCGAATACGTGCAGAGAGCCAGAATTTGGCTCCAAAATATGGCTCAGGCCTCGAAATTGGGATATTTGGGATATTTCGAAAACTGCAGGGGAGTTTGTGCGAAATGTGACTCACTGCCGCTTTCAGGACTTGGCATATGTTGGGTATAAAAAGTCGTAATTTCAAACTGCGAATACGTGCATAGAGCCAGAATTTGGCTCCAAAATATGGCTCAGGCCTCGAAATTGGGATGTTTGGGATATTTTGAAAACTGCAGGGGGGTTTGGGGGACAAATGTGACCAAACGCCGCTTTCAGTACTTGGCATATGTTGGGTATAAAAAAGTCGTAATTTCAAACTGCGAATACGTGCATAGAGCCAGAATTTGGCTCCAAAATATGGCTCAGGCCTCGAAATTGGGATGTTTGGGATATTTTGAAAACTGCAGGGGGTTTGGGACAAATGTGACCAAACGCCGCTTTCAGTACTTGGCATATGTTGGGTATAAAAAGTCGTAATTTCAAACTGCGAATACGTGCAGAGAGCCAGAATTTGGCTCCAAAATATGGCTCAGGCCTCGAAATTGGGATATTTGGGATATTTCGAAAACTGCAGGGGAGTTTGTGACAAATGTGACTCACTGCCGCTTTCAGTACTTGGCATATGTTTGGTTTAAAAAGTCGTAATTTCAAACTGCGAATACGTGTAGAGAGCCAGAATTTGGCTCCAAAATATGGCTCAGGCCTCGAAATTGGGATGTTTGGGATATTTCGAAAACTGCAGGGGGGTTTGGGACAAATGTGACCAAACGCCGCTTTCAGTACTTGGCATATGTTGGGTATAAAAAAGTCGTAATTTCAAACTGCGAATACGTGCAGAGAGCCAGAATTTGGCTCCAAAATATGGCTCAGGCCTCGAAATTGGGATGTTTGGGATATTTTGAAAACTGCAGGGGAGTTTGTGCAAAATGTGACTCACTGCTGCTTTCAGTACTTGGCATATGTTGGGTATAAAAAAGTCGTAATTTCAAACTGCGAATACGTGCAGAGAGCCAGAATTTGGCTCCAAAATATGGCTCAGGCCTCGAAATTGGGATGTTTGGGATATTTCGAAAACTGCAGGGGAGTTTGTGCAAAATGTGACTCACTGCCGCTTTCAGGACTTGGCATATGTTGGGTATAAAAAGTCGTAATTTCAAACTGCGAATACGTGCATAGAGCCAGAATTTGGCTCCAAAATATGGCTCAGGCCTCGAAATTGGGATGTTTGGGATATTTTGAAAACTGCAGGGACGGTTTGGGAAAAATGTGAACAACCGCCGCATTCAGTACTTGGCATATGTTGGGCATAAAAAATTGGGATATCGTAATTTCAAACTGCGAATACGTGCAGAGAGCCAGAATTTGGCTCCAAAATATTGCTCAGGCCTCGAAATTGGGATATTTGGGATATTTCGAAAACTGCAGGGGAGTTTGTGCAAAATGTGACTCACTGCCGCTTTCAGTACTTGGCATATGTTGGGTATAAAAAGTCGTAATTTCAAACTGCGAATACGTGCAGAGAGCCAGAATTTGGCTCCAAAATATGGCTCAGGCCTCGAAATTGGGATGTTTGGGATATTTTGAAAACTGCAGGGGGGTTTGGGACAAATGTGACCAAACGCCGCTTTCAGTACTTGGCATATGTTGGGTATAAAAAGTCGTAATTTCAAACTGCGAATACGTGCAGAGAGCCAGAATTTGGCTCCAAAATATGGCTCAGGCCTCGAAATTGGGATGTTTGGGATATTTTGAAAACTGCAGGGGGGTTTGGGACAAATGTGACCAAACGCCGCTTTCAGTACTTGGCATATGTTGGGTATAAAAAGTCGTAATTTCAAACTGCGAATACGTGCAGAGAGCCAGAATTTGGCTCCAAAATATGGCTCAGGCCTCGAAATTGGGATGTTTGGGATATTTTGAAAACTGCAGGGGAGTTTGAGCAAATGTGACTCACTGCCGCTTTCAGTACTTGGCATATGTTGGGTATAAAAAGTCGTAATTTCAAACTGCGAATACGTGCAGAGAGCCAGAATTTGGCTCCAAAATATGGCTCAGGCCTCGAAATTGGGATGTTTGGGATATTTTGAAAACTGCAGGGGAGTTTGTGCGAAATGTGACTCACTGCCGCTTTCAGTACTTGGCATATGTTGGGTATAAAAAGTCGTAATTTCAAACTGCGAATACGTGCAGAGAGCCAGAATTTGGCTCCAAAATATGGCTCAGGCCTCGAAATTGGGATGTTTGGGATATTTTGAAAACTGCAGGGGGTTTGGGACAAATGTGACCAAACGCCGCTTTCAGTACTTGGCATATGTTGGGTATAAAAAGTCGTAATTTCAAACTGCGAATACGTGCAGAGAGCCAGAATTTGGCTCCAAAATATGGCTCAGGCCTCGAAATTGGGATGTTTGGGATATTTTGAAAACTGCAGGGGAGTTTGTGCACAAATGTGACCAAACGCCGCTTTCAGTACTTGGCATATGTTGGGTATAAAAAAGTCGTAATTTCAAACTGCGAATACGTGCAGAGAGCCAGAATTTGGCTCCAAAATATGGCTCAGGCCTCGAAATTGGGATGTTTGGGATATTTCGAAAACTGCAGGGGAGTTTGTGCGAAAATGTGACTCACTGCCGCTTTCAGTACTTGGCATATGTTGGGTATAAAAAGTCGTAATTTCAAACTGCGAATACGTGCAGAGAGCCAGAATTTGGCTCCAAAATATGGCTCAGGCCTCGAAATTGGGATGTTTGGGATATTTTGAAAACTGCAGGGGGTTTTGGGCAAAATGTGACCAACGCCGCTTTCAGTACTTGGCATATGTTGGGTATAAAAAGTCGTAATTTCAAACTGCGAATACGTGCAGAGAGCCAGAATTTGGCTCCAAAATATGGCTCAGGCCTCGAAATTGGGATATTTGGGATATTTCGAAAACTGCAGGGGAGTTTGGGAAAAATGTGACTCACTGCCGCTTTCAGTACTTGGCATATGTTGGGTATAAAAAAGTCGTAATTTCAAACTGCGAATACGTGCATAGAGCCAGAATTTGGCTCCAAAATATGGCTTAGGCCTCGAAATTGGGATGTTTAGGAAATTTTGAAAACTGCAGGGGGGGTTTGGGACAAATGTGACCAAACGCCGCTTTCAGTACTTGGCATATGTTGGGTATAAAAAATTCGTAATTTCAAACTGCGAATACGTGCAGAGAGCCAGAATTTGGCTCCAAAATATGGCTCAGGCCTCGAAATTAGGATGTTTGGGATATTTTGAAAACTGCAGGGGAGTTTGTGCGAAATGTGACTCACTGCCGCTTTCAGTACTTGGTATATGTTGGGTATAAAAAGTCGTAATTTCAAACCGCGAATACGTGCATAGAGCCAGAATTTGGCTCCAAAATATGGCTCAGGCCTCGAAATTGGGATGTTTGGGATATTTTGAAAACTGCAGGGGAGTTTGTGCGAAATGTGACTCACTGCCGCTTTCAATACTTGGCATATGTTGGGTATAAAAAATCGTAATTTCAAACTGCGAATACGTGCAGAGAGCCAGAATTTGGCTCCAAAATATGGCTCAGGCCTCGAAATTGGGATGTTTGGGATATTTTGAAAACTGCAGGGGGGTTTGTGACAAATGTGACCAAACGCCGCTTTCAGTACTTGGCATATGTTGGGTATAAAAAATTCGTAATTTCAAACTGCGAATACGTGCAGAGAGCCAGAATTTGGCTCCAAAATATGGCTCAGGCCTCGAAATTGGGATGTTTGGGATATTTTGAAAACTGCAGGGGAGTTTGTGCAAAATGTGACTCACTGCCGTTTTCAGTACTTGGCATATGTTGGGTATAAAAAGTCGTAATTTCAAACTGCGAATACGTGCAGAGAGCCAGAATTTGGCTCCAAAATATGGCTCAGGCCTCGAAATTGGGATATTTGGGATATTTTGAAAACTGCAGGGGAGTTTGTGCAAAATGTGACTCACTGCCGCTTTCAGTACTTGGCATATGTTGGGTATAAAAAGTCGTAATTTCAAACTGCGAATACGTGCAGAGAGCCAGAATATGGCTCCAAAATATGGCTCAGGCCTCGAAATTGGGATATTTGGGATATTTCGAAAACTCCAGGGGAGTTTGTGCGAAATGTGACTCACTGCCGCTTTCAGACCTTGGCATATGTTGGGTATAAAAAAGTCGTAATTTCAAACTGCGAATACGTGCATAGAGCTAGAATTTGGCTCTAAAATATGGCTCAGGCTTAGAAATTGGGTTGTTTGGGATATTTTGAAAACTTTAGGGAGGTTTGGGACAAATGTGACCAAACGCCGCTTTCAGCACTTGGCATATGTTGGGTATAAAAAGTCGTAATTTCAAACTGCGAATACGTGCAGAGAGCCAGAATTTGGCTCCAAAATATGGCTCAGGCCTCGAAATTGGGATGTTTGGGATATTTTGAAAACTGCAGGGGAGTTTGAGCAAAATGTGACTCACTGCCGCTTTCAGTACTTGGCATATGTTGGGTATAAAAAGTCGTAATTTCAAACTGCGAATACGTGCAGAGAGCCAGAATTTGGCTCCAAAATATGGCTCAGGCCTCGAAATTGGGATGTTTGGGATATTTTGAAAACTGCAGGGGAGTTTGTGACAAATGTGACCAACGCCGCTTTCAGTACTTGGCATATATTGGGTATAAAAAAGTCGTAATTTCAAAATGCGAATACGTGCATAGAGCCAGAATTTGGCTCCAAAATATGGCTCAGGCCTCGAAATTGGGATGTTTGGGATATTTTGAAAACTGCGGGGGGGTTTGGGACAAATGTGACCAAACTCCGCTTTCACTACTTGGCATATGTTGGGTATAAAAAGTCGTAATTTCAAACTGCGAATACGTGCAGAGAGCCTGAATTTGGCTCCAAAATATGGCTCAGGCCTCGAAATTGGGATGTTTGGGATATTTTGAAAACTGCAGGGGAGTTTGTGCAAAATGTGACTCACTGCCGCTTTCAGGACTTGGCATATGTTGGGTATAAAATGTCGTAATTTCAAACTGCGAATACGTGCAGAGAGCCAGAATTTGGCTCCAAAATATGGCTCAGGCCTCGAAATTGGGATGTTTGGGATATTTTGAAAACTGCAGGGGGGGGTTTGGGACAAATGTGACCAAACGCCGCTTTCAGTACTTGGCATATGTTGGGTATAAAAAAGTCGTAATTTCAAACTGCGAATACGTGCAGAGAGCCAGAATATGGCTCCAAAATATGGCTCAGGCCTCGAAATTGGGATATTTGGGATATTTCGAAAACTCCAGGGGAGTTTGTGCGAAATGTGACTCACTGCCGCTTTCAGGACTTGGCATATGTTGGGTATAAAATGTCGTAATTTCAAACCGCGAATACGTGCATAGAGCCAGAATTTGGCTCCAAAATATGGCTCAGGCCTCGAAATTGGGATGTTTGGGATATTTTGAAAACTGCAGGGGGGTTTGGGACAAATGTGACCAAACACTGCTTTCAGTACTTGGTATATGTTGGGTAAAAAAAAGTCGTAATTTCAAACTGCGAATACGTGCAAAGAGCCAGAATTTGGCTCCAAAATATGGCTCAGTCCTCGAAATTATGATGTTTGGGATATTTTAAAAACTGCAGGGGAGTTTGTGCGAAATGTGACTCACTGCCGCTTTCAGGACTTGGCATATGTTGGGTATAAAATGTCGTAATTTCAAACCGCGAATACGTGAATAGAGACAGAATTTGGTTTCAAAATATGGCTCAGGCCTCGAAATTGGGATGTTTGGGATATTTTGAAAACTGCAGGTGGGTTTGGGACAATTGTGACCAAACGCCGCTTTCAGTACTTGGTAAATGTTGGGTAAAAAACAGTTGTAATTTCAAACTGCGAATACGTGCAGAGAGCCAGAACTTGGCTCCAAAATATGGCTCAGGCCTCGATATTATGATGTTTGGGATATTTTGAAAACTGCAGGGGGGTTTGAGACAAATGTGACCAAACGCCGCTTTCAGTACTTGGCATATGTTGGGTATAAAAAAGTGGTAATTTCAAACTGCGAAAACGTGCAGAGAGCCAGAATTTGGCTCCAAAATATGGCTCAGACCTCAAAATTGGGATATTTGGGATATTTCGAAAACTGCAGGGGAGTTTGTGCGAAATGTGACTCACTGCCGCTTTCAGGACTTGGCATATGTTGGGTATAAAATGTCGTAATTTCAAACTGCGAATACGTGCATAGAGCCAGAATTTGGCTCCAAAATATTGCTCAGTCCTCGAAATTGGGATGTTTGGGATATTTCGAAAACTGCAGGGGAGTTTGTGCGAAATGTGACTCACTGCCGCTTTCAGGACTTGGCATATGTTGGGTATAAAAAGTCGTAATTTCAAACTGCGAATACGTGCAGAGAGCCAGAATTTGGCTCCAAAATATGGCTCAGGCCTCGAAATTGGGATGTTTGGGATATTTTGAAAACTGCAGGGGAGTTTGTGGACAAATGTGACTCAACGCCGCTTTCAGTACTTGGCATATGTTGGGTATAAAAAGTCGTAATTTCAAACTGCGAATACGTGCATAGAGCCAGAATTTGGCTCCAAAATATGGCTCAGGCCTCGAAATTGGGATGTTTGGGATATTTTGAAAACTGCAGGGGGGTTTGGGACAAATGTGACCAAACGCCGCTTTCAGTACTTGGCATATGTTGGGTATAAAAAGTCGTAATTTCAAACTGCGAATACGTGCAGAGAGCCAGAATTTGGCTCCAAAATATGGCTCAGGCCTCGAAATTGGGATGTTTGGGATATTTTGAAAACTGCAGGGGGGTTTGGGACAAATGTGACCAAACGCCGCTTTCAGTACTTGGCATATGTTGGGTATAAAAAGTCGTAATTTCAAACTGCGAATACGTGCAGAGAGCCAGAATTTGGCTCCAAAATATGGCTCAGGCCTCGAAATTGGGATGTTTGGGATATTTTGAAAACTGCAGGGGAGTTTGAGACAAATGTGACCAAATGCCGCTTTCAGTACTTGGCATATGTTGGGTATAAAAAGTCGTAATTTCAAACTGCGAATACGTGCAGAGAGCCAGAATTTGGCTCCAAAATATGGCTCAGGCCTCGAAATTGGGATGTTTGGGATATTTTGAAAACTGCAGGGGGGTTTGGGACAAATGTGACCAAACGCCGCTTTCAGTACTTGGCATATGTTGGGTATAAAAAGTCGTAATTTCAAACTGCGAATACGTGCAGAGAGCCAGAATTTGGCTCCAAAATATGGCTCAGGCCTCGAAATTGGGATATTTGGGATATTTCGAAAACTGCATGGGAGTTTGTGCAAAATGTGACTCACTGCCGCTTTCAGTACTTGGCATATGTTGGGTATAAAAAGTCGTAATTTCAAACTGCGAATACGTGCATAGAGCCAGAATTTGGCTCCAAAATATGGCTCAGGCCTCGAAATTGGGATGTTTGGGATATTTTGAAAACTGCAGGGGGGATTGGGACAAATGTGACCAAATGCCGCTTTCAGTACTTGGCATATGTTGGGTATAAAAAAGTCGCAATTTCAAACTGCAAATACGTTCAGAGAGTCAGAATTTGGCTCCAAAATATGGCTCAGGCCTCGAAATTGGGATGTTTGGGATATTTTGAAAACTGCAGGGGGGTTTGTGGACAAATGTGACCAAACATTTCAGTACTTGGCATATGTTGGGTATAAAAAAGTCGTAATTTCAAACTGCGAATACGTTCAGAGAGTCAGAATTTGGCTCCAAAATATGGCTCAGGCCTCGATATTGGGATGTTTGGGATATTTTGAAAACTGCAGGAAGGTTTGCGACAAATGTGACCAAACGCTGCTTTCATATGTTGGGTATAAAAATCGTAATTTCAAACTGCGAATATTTGCAGAGAGCCAGAATTTGGCTCCAAAATATGGCTCAGGCCTCGAAATTGGGATATTTGGGATATTTCGAAAACTGCAGGGGAGTTTGTGCAAAATGTGACTCACTGCCGCTTTCAGTACTTGGCATATGTTGGGTATAAAAAGTCGTAATTTCAAACTGCGAATACGTGCATGGAGCCAGAATTTGGCTCCAAAATATGGCTCAGGCCTCGAAATTGGGATGTTTGGGATATTTTGAAAACTGCAGGGGGTTTTGGGACAAATGTGACCAAACGCCGCTTTCAGTACTTGGCATATGTTGGGTATAAAAAAGTCGTAATTTCAAACTGCGAATACGTGCAGAGAGCCAGAATTTGGCTCCAAAATATGGCTCAGGCCTCGAAATTGGGATATTTGGGATATTTCGAAAACTGCAGGGGAGTTTGTGCGAAATGTGACTCACTGCCGCTTTCAGTACTTGGCATATGTTGGGTATAAAAAGTCGTAATTTCAAACTGCGAATACGTGCAGAGAGCCAGAATTTGGCTCCAAAATATGGCTCAGGCCTCGAAATTGGGATGTTTGGGATATTTTGAAAACTGCAGGGGGGTTTGGGACAAATGTGACCAAACGCCGCTTTCAGTACTTGGCATATGTTGGGTATAAAAAGTCGTAATTTCAAACTGCGAATACGTGCAGAGAGCCAGAATTTGGCTCCAAAATATGGCTCAGGCCTCGAAATTGGGATGTTTGGGATATTTTGAAAACTGCAGGGAGGTTTGGGACAAATGTGACAAAACGCCGCTTTCAGTACTTGGCATATGTTGGGTATAAAAAGTCGTAATTTCAAACTGCGAATACGTGCAGAGAGCCAGAATTTGGCTCCAAAATATGGCTCAGGCCTCGAAATTGAGATATTTGGGATATTTCGAAAACTGCAGGGGAGTTTGTGCAAAATGTGACTCAACGCCGCTTTCAGTACTTGGCATATGTTGGGTATAAAAAGTCGTAATTTCAAACTGCGAATACGTGCAGAGAGCCAGAATTTGGCTCCAAAATATGGCTCAGGCCTCGAAATTGGGATGTTTGGGATATTTTGAAAACTGCAGGGGGGTTTGGGACAAATGTGACCAAACGCCGCTTTCAGTACTTGGCATATGTTGGGTATAAAAAAGTCGTAATTTCAAACTGCGAATACGTGCAGAGAGCCAGAATTTGGCTCCAAAATATGGCTCAGGCCTCGAAATTGGGATGTTTGGGATATTTTGAAAACTGCAGGGGGGTTTGGGACAAATGTGACCAAACGCCGCTTTCAGTACTTGGCATATGTTGGGTATAAAAAGTCGTAATTTCAAACTGCGAATACGTGCAGAGAGCCAGAATTTGGCTACAAAATATGGCTCAGGCCTCGAAATTGGGATGTTTGGGATATTTTGAAAACTGCAGGGGGTTTGGGACAAATGTGACCAAACGCCGCTTTCAGTACTTGGCATATGTTGGGTATAAAAAGTCGTAATTTCAAACTGCGAATACGTGCAGAGAGCCAGAATTTGGCTCCAAAATATGGCTCAGGCCTCGAAATTGGGATGTTTGGGATATTTTGAAAACTGCAGGGGGGTTTGGGACATATGTGACCAAACGCCGCTTTCATTACTTGGCATATGTTGGGTATAAAAAAGAAGTAATATCAAACGGCGAATACGTGCAGAGAGCCAGAATTTGGCTCCAAAATATAGCTCAGGCCTCGAAATTGGGATATTTGGGATATTTCGAAAACTGCAGGGGAGTTTGTGCAAAATGTGACTCACTGCCGCTATCAGGACTTGGCATATGTTGGGTGTAAAAAGTCGTTATTTCAAACTGCGTATACGTGCATAGAGCCAGAATTTGGCTCCAAAATACGGCTCAGGCCTCGAAATTGGGATGTTTAGGATATTTTGAAAACTGCAGGGGGGTTTGTGACAAATGTCACCAAACGCTGCTTTCAGTACTTCACATATGTTGGGTATAAAAAAGTCGTAATTTCAAACTGAGAATACGTGCAGAGAGCCAGAATTTGGCTCCAAAATATGGCTCAGGCCTCGAAATTGGGATGTTTGGGATATTTTGAAAACTGCAGTGGGGATTGGGACAAATGTGACCAAACGCCGCTTTCAGTACTTTGCATATGTTGGGTATAAAAAGTCGTAATTTCAAACTGAGAATACGTGCAGAGAGCCAGAATTTGGCTCCAAAATATGGCTCAGGCCTCGAAATTGGGATGTTTGGGATATTTTGAAAACTGCAGGGGGGTTTGGGACAAATGTCACCAAACATTTCAGTACTTCGCATATGTTGGGTATAAAAAAGTCGTAATTTCAAACTACGAATACGTGCAGAGAGCCAGAATTTGGCTCGAAAATATGTCTCAGGCCTCGAAATTGGGATGTTTGGGATATTTTGAAAACTGCAGGGGGGATTGGGACAAATATGACCAAATGCCGCTTTCAGTACTTGGCATATGTTGGGTATAAAAAGTCGTAATTTCAAACTGCGAATACGTGCAGAGAGCCAGAATTTGGCTCCAAAATATGGCTCAGGCCTCGAAATTGGGATGTTTGGGATATTTTGAAAACTGGAGGGAGGTTTGGGACAAATGTGACCAAACGCCGCTTTCAGTACTTGGCATATGATGGGTATAAAATTCGTAATTTCAAACTGCGAATACGTGCAGAGAGCCAGAATATGGCTCCAAAATATGGCTCAGGCCTCGAAATTGGGATATTTGGGATATTTCGAAAACTGCAGGGGAGTTTGTGCAAAATATGACTCACTGCTGCTTTCAGGACTTGGCATATGTTGGGTATAAAAAGTCGTAATATCAAACAGCGAATACGTGCATGGAGCCAGAATTTGGCTCCAAAATATGGCTCAGGCCTCGAAATTGGGTTGTTTGGGATATTTTGAAAACTGCAGGGAGGTTTGGGACAAATGTGACCAAACGCCGCTTTCAGTACTTGGCATATGTTGGGTATAAAAAAGTCGTAATTTCAAACTGCGAATACGTGCAGAGAGCCAGAATTTGGCTCCAAAATATGGCTCAGGCCTCGAAATTGGGATGTTTGGGATATTTTGAAAACTGCAGGGAGGTTTGTGACAAATGTGACCAAATGCCGCTTTCAGTACTTGGCATATGTTGGGTATAAAAAGTCGTAATTTCAAACTGCGAATACGTGCAGAGAGCCAGAATTTGGCTCCAAAATATGGCTCAGGCCTCGAAATTGGGATGTTTGGGATATTTTGAAAACTGCAGGGGGGTTTGGGACATATGTGACCAAACGCCGCTTTCATTACTTGGCATATGTTGGGTATAAAAAAGTCGTAATTTCAAACGGCGAATACGTGCAGAGAGCCAGAATTTGGCTCCAAAATATGGCTCAGGCCTCGAAATTGGGATATTTGGGATATTTCGAAAACTGCAGGGGAGTTTGTGCAAAATGTGACTCACTGCCGCTTTCAGGACTTGGCATATGTTGGGTATAAAAAGTCGTAATTTCAAACTGCGAATACGTGCATAGAGCCAGAATTTGGCTCCAAAATACGGCTCAGGCCTCGAAATTGGGATGTTTAGGATATTTTGAAAACTGCAGGGGGGTTTGTGACAAATGTCACCAAACGCAGCTTTCAGTACTTGGCATATGTTGGGTATATAAAGTCGTAATTTCAAAATGCGAATACGTGCAGAGAGCGAGAATTTGGCTCCAAAATATGGCTCAGGCCTCGAAATTGGGATGTTTGGGATATTTTGAAAACTGCAGGGGGGATTGGGACAAATGTGACCAAACGCCGCTTTCAGTACTTGGCATATGTTGGGTATAAAAAAGTCGTAATTTCAAACTGCGAATACGTGCAGAGAGCCAGAATTTGGCTCCAAAATATGGCTCAGGCCTCGAAATTGGGATGTTTGGGATATTTTGAAAACTGCAGGGAGGTGTGGGACAAATGTGACCAAACGCCGCTTTCAGAACTTGGCATATGTTGGGTATAAAAAAGTCGCAATTTCAAACTACGAATACGTGCAGAGAGCCAGAATTTGGCTCCAAAATATGGCTCAGGCCTAGAAATTGGGATATTTGGGATATTTCGAAAACTGCGGGGAGTTTGTGCAAAATGTGACTCACTGCCGCTTTCAGGACTTGGCATATGTTGGGTATAAAATGTCGTAATTTCAAACCGCGAATACGTGCATGGAGCCAGAATTTGGCTCCAAAGTATGGCTAAGGCCTCGAAATTGGGATGTTTGGGATATTTTGAAAACTGCAGGGGGGGTTTGGGACAAATGTGACCAAACGCCGCTTTCAGTACTTTGCATATGTTGGGTATAAAAAAGTCGTAATTTCAAACTGCGAATACGTGCAGAGAGCCAGAATTTGGCTCCAAAATATTGCTCAAGCCTCGAAATTGGCATATTTCGGATATTTCGAAAACTGCAGGGGAGTTTGTGCGAAATGTGACTCACTGCAGCTTTCAGTACTTGACATATGTTGGGTATAAAAAAGTCGTAATTTCAAACTGCGAATAAGTGCAGAGAGCCTGAGTTTGGCTCCAAAATATGGCTCACGCCTCGAAATTGGGATGTTTGGGGTATTTTGAAAACTGCAGGGGGGTTTGGGACAGATGTAACCAAACGCCGCTTTCAGTACTTGGCATATGTTGGGTATAAAAAGTCGTAATTTCAAACTGCGAATACGTGCAAAGAGCTTGAATTTGGCTCCAAAATATGGCTCAGGCCTCGAAATTGGGATGTTTGGGATATTTTGTAAACTGCAGGGAGGTTTGGGACAAATGTGACAAAACGCCGCTTTCAGTACTTGGCATATGTTGGGTATATAAAGTCGTAATTTCAAAATGCGAATACGTGCAGAGAGCCAGAATTTGGCTCCAAAATATGGCTCAGGCCTCGAAATTGGGATATTTGTGATATTTTGAAAACTGCAGGGGAGTTTGTGCAAAATGTGACTGACTGCTGCTTTAAGTACTTGGCATTTGTTGGGTATAAAAAGTCGTAATTTCAAACTGCGAATACGTGCAGAGAGCCAGAATTTGGCTCCAAAATATGGCTCAGGCCTCGAAATTGTGATGTTTGGGATATTTTGAAAACTGCTGGGGGGTTTGGGATATATGTGACCAAACGCCGCTTTCATTACTAGGCACATGTTGGCTATAAAAAAGTCGTAATTTCAAACCGCGAATACGTACAGAGAGCCAGAATTTGGCTCCAAAATATGGCTCAGGCCTCGAAATTGGGATGTTTGGGATATTTTGAAAACTGCAGGGGGGTTTGGGAAAAATATGACCAAACGCCGCTTTCAGTACTTGGCATATGTTGGGTATAAAAAGTCGTAATTTCAAACTGTAAATACGTGCAGAGAGCCAGAATTTGGCTCTATAATATGGCTCAGGCCTCGAAATTAGGATATTTGGGATATTTTGAAAACTGCAGGGAGGTTTGGGACAAATGTGACCAAACGCCGCTTTCAGTACTTGGCATGTGTTGGGTATATAAAGTCGTAATTTCAAACTGCGAATTGAGCACACACTGGCCCAAAAAAGCCATCTGAATTCAAAGATGAGTCCCAGGCGAGGTGTGGAAAGAAAGTCCAGCCAGGGGCGTTCAATCTGCGCGCCGAGATGGCCGACCTTCGGGCGGGAATCTCCTCCACAACCAAATCTTTAGTGTGGACCCCCTCCCCGCTGAGCTCGTTGTTGCCCTTGTGGGGGCTTAGTGGGCGGCTGCCAGAGTGTGATGCTCCTTGGGACAGTCCTCTGTCCTTTTCTAGCCTTGTGCTCCTGCTGCCGTCCTCTCCAAATCTGCTGGGCACCTTTTCCTTTTCCTTCTGTTTCGTTATTCTCCCCCCTCTTTTCCTATCTGCTTGCCGTTTCCTGCCGACCTTTTGCTTGTTCTGGTTCTTCCCTTGGACTTCTTCTATTCTGACGCCCGGGTGCTTGAGGAGGCATACTCTTGCACCCGTAGAACTGTAGTACCCGACGTCGAGAGCGAGGGGAACCTTTTATTGTCAATCCCCCTTTCGTCACTGAACCCGATCTCGATGGACTGTCGGTTTCTTAAGGTGGCGTTTGTGGGGCGTATACTTACGACGCACCCCTAGGAGGCCCCGGCAAGATCGGCGATAGCTTCTTGTTGGGTGTCCTGCCTCTAATTGTGGCTCCATGGTGGGTGTGGGGGCACATTCGTGAATGAATTCTTCTTTTCGTCATGATGATAAACCCTGTTTCGACTGCTTCTGGTTTACCTTCTCAGGCTCGTGGGGTGGGCGACCAAGCCCCCGAGTCGGTCCGTATTGGATGACCGGGCTCTGTAGCTCCCGCTGCATTGAGCCCCGACCTTGCTCCTCCTTTGGCTTCTCTGACTCCTTCCCCTGGCTCCCCTCCCTCCTCTGTGGTTGGGTCAAGCCCCAAGCCCCCAGTGGTGACTACCTCGACCCCTGGCGCGGCTCCTTCTCTAGTTGTAACTACTGCGCCTTTTAACCCCTCTCTCTCTGGGGGTTCTCACCGCCGCCCTCGCTCGATTCCTTCCAGTTCTGCTACCTATCAAGCCTTGTTTGGTCCCGCTTCGTGGGCCAAATATTTTGATCTCCCTCTTGATTCTGCGCCTCCTGACGATTTCTCCCTCCATCGACATCTCGTTGATTCCGTGGATGCCTCTGTTACCTCCAACCCCACTCGTCTCGGTACATGTGTCGTTGCTGCTCCTTCTCAGGATGCTGCTTCCCGCTTGGCTGCCTTATCCTGCCTTGGCGAGACCCCTGTTCGGGTCTCGAAGAACGCTCAGTTGAATGCCAGTGTTGGCACTATTCTGCTCCCGCCCCATGTTGCGACCGGTGTTCGGGACCTGCGCGACTGCCACGACGATATTCGAGACCCTGATCCCAACCCTGATATTCTTTAAAGTGCTCTGTTGCTCTTTCGCCTTTGTTTCTTCCTTGTTCTCTGTTTTTGTCCTTTCTCTTCTCATCGTTGTCCATTCTTCAATGGAACGTTCGAGGTTATTACGCTAATTTCCTCGAACTCCAACTTTTGATTTCGCGGTTTTCACCCCTTTGTGTCTGTCTCCAGGAGCCGATGCTTGGTGCTCGTCCTGGTCGTTTTCGTGGCTATTTCTTTCTCTCCTCCCCCCCCAGCTGTTGCTGGGGCTTCTAATTCTTCTACTCTTTTGATTCGTGCTGATGTTCCCTTTGTTCCTTTACTTTTTCCTTCACCTCTCCATTGTTCTGCTGATCGTGTCTTTGTGGGGAAATGGTACACTGTTTGTTCCATTTATCTCCCCCCGAGTGTCCCGCTTTCTCTCCTTGATTTGAAACACCTAGACTCCTTACTGGAGCCTGTGCTCCTGCTGGGTGACTTCAATTGTCGTCATTCTCTTTGGGGTGGCCTTCTGACGAATACCCGGGGTCGCCTTCTTGAGCCGTTTCTCCTCTCTTCTTCCCTGTCTCTTCTGAATTCTGGTGAGCCCACTCATTTGGACTCTCGGACTCGCACCCTTTCTTGTCTTGATCTTTCTCTCTGCTCTTCTTCTCTTCACTTAAATTTCACGTGGCAGGTTCTGGATGACCTCCATGGAAGTGATCATTTCCCCATCCTTGTTTCCTTTTTCTCTTTTCGCCCTTCCCTCTCTTTCCCTAGGTGGCAGTTTGCTAAGGCGGACTGGACCCTATTTACCCTCAGTGCTGCTCTCTCTGACCTCTCCCTTCTGCCTCTCTCTCGCGCTCTCCTCCTTTTTCATGACACTGTCTTCAACGCTGCCCTCCGCTCTATCCCTCGCTCTTCCTCCCGGGGTCCACGGAAGTGCGTTCCCTGGTGGAATGCGAACTGTGCTCGGGCTGTCCGCTGTAAGCGTGCAGCCTGGAAGAGGCACCGCCGTAGGCAGACGACCGATTCTTTTCTTTTCTTTCGGAAAGCGAGTGCGGTGGCCCGTAGGGCCATCCGTACGGCTAAACGTGAATGTTGGGCATCTTATGTCTCAACAATTACGTCCGAAACTCCTCTGGCCCAGATCTGGAAGCGTATCCGCAAGATAGCGGGTAAATTCGTTCCCGATGTTTCACCGGTCCTTCACCTCCATGATACTCTTGTGGCGGACCCGTTGCAGGTCGCTTCCGAACTGGGTTCCCACTTTTCTTCTGTTAGCTCTGGTCTTCATCTTCCCCAGTCTTTTCTTCTTCGTAAACCTGTTCTTGAGTCTCGTCCTTTAGATTTCTGCACTCGTCTTCAACTTCCCTATAATGATCCCTTCTCTCTCTCTGAACTTCGTTCTGCCCTGGCCCTCTGCGGTTCTACGGCGGCGGGCTCCGATGGTATTCATTATGAGATGCTTCGCCATCTCCCTCCGTGCACGTCTCAGTATTTACTGAGTCTGTATAATCGGATCTGGGAGTCGTCGTCAGTCCCTGAGGACTGGCTCGATGCCGTTGTCCTCCCTATTCGCAAACCAGGGTCTCTGGGTACTTCCCCTAAGGACTTTCGCCCTATTGCTCTCACAAGTTGTGTCTGCAAACTCTTTGAACGTATGG
>NW_025568376.1:0-26967 GCF_020424385.1 Procambarus clarkii | reverse complement strand
GGTGCAAAGTCAGTTTCCGTGTCGTACTCCACAGGATCAGCAATTCCCCGCTGGGTCCTGAGATCTGGCACTTGAGTACAACAGAAGTCAGAGTCGGTCTTGCACTGTGTATGACAGATGTTAAGACAATTATCCTCCTTGCACTGAACAAACTCTTTTTTCCTTGTAGTATACCCACAAACACAACAGAAATATTGTGGAAGATATCCAGACACAGATCTAGGTTTCAAGATCTTAATATGATTCGACATAGCTACGCCCAGAAAACAAAAGTCACTCTAGGCAAGCACAGAGACACCCAGCAGAGAGAGAGAGGCCAGTCAGCTGACCTGACCGTTGGGACTCGGCGGGGGGGGAGGAGCGATGCCGGCAGCGGCCTGCCCGCGCCTGGCTCAATCTAGTCCTCACTGTAAACACGCACCACAAAATCACTAAAATCACGAAGGTTACACGGTTTTCACTGTCAGAACACTATCCACAGCGATCACTGAGTATTCACACACGTCACACGCTAAGCTCAGTTTCCAGCGAGATGATAAACACCGAAATTTTAAAAAAAAAAAAAACAGCGCCAAGAAGCCGCACAACCTCCCCCTTCTGAGTCAACTCTCTCCCTCTCTCGCTCTCTCTCTCTCTCTCTACTCTCTCTCTCTCTCCTCGGCTCTCTCTCTCTCTCTCTCTCTCTCTCTCTCCTCTCTCTCTCCTCTCTCACTCTCTCTCTCTCTCTCTCTCTCTCTCTCTCTCTCTCTCTCTCTCTCTCTCTCCCTCTCTCTCTCTCTCTCTCTCTCTCTCTCTCTCTCCTCTCTCTCTCTCTCTCTCTCTCCCTCCCTCCCTCCCTCCCTCCCTCCCTCCCTCCCTCTCTCTCTCTCTCTCTCTCTCTCTCTTCTCTCTCTCTCTCTCTCTCTCTCTCTCTCTCTCTCTCTCGTCTTTTGTTTTGTTTAGTTGTATTCGATTTTGTTTTGCTTTTACGTATAGATTGGGTCCGAGAGGGCCCACTCTTCTGGGTCTTCAGACAATCCGTTCAGAATTTGTGGTTTCGGGAAGTTATCTTCGTGTATGATCATGGTAACCTTTTGCTGGAGAGGGATTCTTTTGGTTGTGTGTGGCGGCTCTTGTATCTCGTAGTCACTGGCTATGTTGATGGCTACTGCTGAAACTTCATACTACTGCTTCCTGCTACTTCATCAGGAACAAAGAACTGCTACTTACGGTACAGCTGCTTTCTTGCTAGGTAACTGAGTCTGATGTTTATTGGCATCATTTTGATGGTTTCTAGAATTTGGTAGGTCCTCACTTTGAACAGCCAGAGACAGGTTCGCTGCAAAGCGGAATTCTTGGTTTTGAACTTGCTGTATCTTTAGGTAACTAGTTTTGGTAGTGAGGGTCAGGGGTGTATAAGGATACCCGAGGATAGGTCTAATGATTAACCTGTACTAGTGAATATTGACGTGGGATGGGACTTGTCGGAAGTAGAAGAGCTTTACCAGGGATTCTTTAGCTGTCGCTGTCTTCTCGGAGACGTATTGGATGAAGTTAAGCAGTCATTTCAAGTTGTATCCGAGCGCTGTGTTGGCCTTAGAAATAGTTATTCACTGATATCCACTTCGCCTTCGTTCTCCATTGTGTATGCCATACAACCTATTATACTTATTTGGATCCTTTCTGGGTTTGTGGTGATCCTCCATTTCCTTTCCCAATTTGCAGTTCGGGCGAGTTCAACGTTTGCCTTCCTGGTTACTGTTGCGTGTTTGTTTGCTTGGTTGCTGAGGTTGGAGGTTTTTATATGGGTGACGTCAGTCACAAACTGGATGATGATAGGGTCTCTATACTCTGGCTGAGGTAGGTCATTTTCACAGATGTTGAAGAGTACCGGGACCAGGCACGAGCCTTGTGGCACTCCTGCCGTAGGGGGTAAACGATCTCGCAATTCCGTTAGAGCAGGGAGTGACTCGTCTGTTTTTCAGAAAGTTCCTGACAAGTCTAAGTGGTGTCCAGTTTTGGGCTGGTAAGTGTTATGATCTCAGCCTCCAGGAGAAACGAGTCTACTTTTGAGAGAGATTGACCAGTGCTGCCTGAAAGGCATACATGCAACTGACACTGGAAGAATGCTAGGATTATGCCATAGTAAAGAGCGGCATACTGCGCCAATTTCAGCTAACCCCAGAAGCTTATAGGAAACGCTTCAGAGAGATGGTGAAGGTTGGAGCATCTACATTTGCTGAGACAGCAAGGGATCTGGAGAGACGATTCCAGAAATGAATTGAGGCTACCGGTGTTGGATCTTATACTGACCTAAAGCAATTAATGGTCATGGAAAAGTTCTTGTAGATGATGCATCCCGAGACAAAGTTCAAGATCCAAGAGGCATGGGTAAAGGATGTGAAAAATGCCGCAGATAAGGCGAATATGATTACTGAAGCATACAAGAGCTTGAGGGAGAACAGAGTGAGAAGCGGGGCGAGATGCAGCAATGGCAGATCCAGTGGAGTCTGGGGAGGAAGAAATTATGATAGACCCAGAGGAGTCTGGGGTGAGAAAAATTTTGATATATGGGCAGATAAACGTAAGTACCCTAAAACTCAGAAGAGTAGGTCGCGCACTTCATCTGAAAGTGAGAATGAAGAAGCTAAATGAGAAACTAATAGTTATCCAGGAAATCAAGAGTCCAGTAAAGCCCCACAGAGTGCAGGCAGTGTATCTGGCCCGAGGAACTCCAATACGAGTAGGCAGAGTCAGAGCCACTCGGGAATGTATAGGAGAGACTTCTCCCAAGTGAGGTGTTACAAGTGTAACGGATTGGGTCACGTGATGTGAGATTGTAGGCAGGGCAAGAGAGTTGTGACCCTGGCCATGTGTGACCCTCGGAATAAATATATTGATGTACCACAAGACAAACCACAGAGAGTGAACTTAGTGAACGAGCGGTATAGGCCGTTCATGAGTAAAGGTTGGGTCAGAATAGGAGGCCAACCTGAGGTAGAAGTTGGTATCTTAAGAGATACCGGAGCCAATCAGAGCTTGATTGCGAGAAGACTGATTGGGAATGAGCGACTGTTAGCTAGCAGGAGGAAGATGAAGGTATATGGGTGACATGGTCTGAGAGTGACATGCCCGTGTGTACTGTCCAGCTAAAGTCGGAATATTTGTCGGCAGAGGTGATGTTGGGAGTATATCCAACATACCTGTTCCAGGAGTCCAAGTGATCCTGGGGAATGACTTGGGCAGGACGATGGTGTTGCCAAAGGTTAGATCAGAGGCTGTAACAAAGGAGTGCCCGAAAGGCCATGGCACAGGTGGGACACCTGAATGTGGAGACCTGACTGACATCCTAGGGGATGAGTCAGCAGACCGCCAAGCCATTGAGTACCCTGTCCCGGTAGTGACGAAGGCAGAGATGGCCGACAAGGAAGACATTGGTGAGGATGAGACAATATCGACTCCACCGATAGATGATATCGATGTGGAGATAGCGTGGCTGTTTGATGAAGATCCAGCCCAGGAAAATGGAGCCTCAGTGAGGTCTGAAGTAAAGATGACCCGACCGAAGAAGAATAATGTGAAGAGAGCGGACCTGAGTAGAGCCCAGCCCGCTGAAATTAAGAGTCGGAAGGTTTGCAGCTGTGCTGAGCAAAAGTGAAGAAGGATGTGGACAGACAGAGGACAAGAGTAGAGTGTCAAGTTGTCCACGAGCACAGAAGCATAGGAATAATGGAGTTAAGTTGTTTGAGGTGTCAGGAGTTGACATATTTCACGGTAAACGTGGAGAAGAGATAGTGAAGAAGAGTGATAGCCAAGAAAAACAAGTGAGAAGAGACAGTATGTGCAGAGGGATGCTTATGAGCACTCTGGAAGAGGTAGAGCAACGAGTGCGGGCGAGTGCTGTTGAGAGTAATACAGTGCTCGAGGAAACTTTAAGGGAATGAAGAAGAGTTGCAGGAGAAGAAATGGAGCCATGTAGAGGTGAGAGGTGTGAGAGAAAGAGGATGATGATGTAAGCATGGAGGAATAGAAAAAAGCCGAAGAGTCGATGGAAGTCGAAGAGGATGAAATCTCGGATAAATGAGGAGACGAAAGGAGGGATCGTCGGTGACGGGAGAGCGAAGTATGAGGACAGGAGACGGAAGTATGATGGCAGTAGATGGAAGCGTGAAGACAAGGTGAAGTACGTTGATGTGAGACTGAAGCGTGATGGTGGCAGACCAAATCGTGAGGACGATGAACTAAAGCACGAGGACGACATAGGAGGTACAGACGGTAGATGTCTGACTCTGGACGTGAAGAGTGCAAAAAGAAGAGGAAACGGGGGGGGTGGAAACAATAAGTAGAGTGGACTGATGAGGTGCAAGTGTCCAAGGGGGGGACAGCCTAGCCAAGGTGAAAGAAGTCGAATCGTTTAAGAGAAAAACCACGTTTCTAGCGAGTTGTGAGCTAGATGTTGCAAAGTACAACAGATTTTTTGCTGACTCCTGAAGGGAGTACGGGAACAGATCAACCTGCCAAACAAGTTGGTTGGAGAACGAGACAATGTAATGGCGGATGCATTATCCTGAGCCTTGCCACCGGAATAACTCTTACAAAATAAGGGGGAGGGGAGTGTAATGCTTTCAGCCTCCAGGAGAAACGAGTCTACCTCTGAGAGTTATTCTACCTAGACTGATCTAATTAAGAGGTTAAGGAGATATAGACCTGGATATTCATATAGTAAACATTCGATTGAATTTGACAACCGGTTTGCAAAGAAGGGCAGTGAATCTATATAAATAAAAATAGAAATATTCGTTTGTTCATAATCGCTAATCTTCGAAAGTTCTTCACTGATTGCTTTGAAATTTTCACACATCGTTCCACTCGCATTCTTTCAGGTTTTTATATACATACTATATAGATGTCTTCTCTGTGACGGAAAAAAATAAGTTTTTTTTTCTGAAAAACTGTGTTTTTCATGTGAATGAAATCTTTGAAACCTCTTTACCGATTGCTTTGAAATTTTGACACAACGTTGCATTCGAACTGGCGCGTCTTTTTATATATCTTCTATATACATGCTTCACCTGTGACAGAAAAAAACATGCGTTTTTTAAAAACAGCGCCATCTGTTACACAAAATAGCAACATGCTCGCTATACTAAATATGTCACAAATTCAATTTCAATGTTTCCAATAGCATTGATAAATTTTATTTGCATAGATTTCGATTTATTTTAATTTTATTGAATTATTTTGTGTGACTATGTACTCACCTAGTTGTGTTTGTGGGGGTTGAGCTCTGGCTCTTTGGTCCCGCCTCTCAACCGTCAATCAACAGGTTTACAGATTCCTGAGCCTATTGGGCTCTATCATATCTACACTTGAAACTGTGTATGGAGTCAGCCTCCACCACATCGCTTCCTAATGCATTCCATTTGTCAACCACTCTAACACTAAAAAAGTTCTTTCTAATATCTCTGTGGCTCATTTGGGCACTCAGTTTCCACCTGTGTCCCCTTGTGCGTGTTCCCCTTGTGTTAAATAGACTGTCTTTATCTACCCTATCAATTCCCTTCAGAATCTTGAATGTGGTGATCATGTCCCCCCTAACTCTTCTGTTTTCCAGCGAAGTGAGGTTTAATTCCTGTAGTCTCTCCTCGTAGCTCATACCTCTCAGCTCGGGTACTACTCTGGTGGCAAACCTTTGAACCTTTTCCAGTTTAGTCTTATCCTTGACTAGATATGGACTCCATGCTGGGGCTGCATACTCCAGGATTGGCCTGACATATGTGGTGTGGGAACCGACCTGTGAGATTTATATTTATTTAATTTATATGAATTTATATTTACGTTAATTTATATACTTCGATAGCAATTTGTATGATGTTAAGTGGACTGTATTTCTGCAATAATCTCAATCTCACAAATCGATCCTCTACACATTAGGGGGGGTTTATATTAATTGAATATATATGCAGCCAATCAAACTACAGTAATAGATTACATACATTGAAGAGGTTCCTTATCTTATAGTACAGCAGGCCTTAAGTCCACCAGGTATAACTAGGATGTAGACACTAATTATCCTCTTTGAGGTAGCTTCCATCACCCAGTAACTGGTGCACAAAGTCTTGCTTCCTCGTCTTGACCTGTCAAAAGGGGGCTAGCTGTAAAGCCAGAATCCTATATATGACAAGTATATCAGAGAACACTGTACATGGAACCTTAAAGACCTGGCTTAATTACCTTTAGTTTGAGGCTATCTCGTGCTCTAACCAGCTAACCCTACCCAATGACATTAATGGCCACTAATGATAGATAATGGGTTTCGGAAAGAACACTTAACTTGATTTGATGACAGCGTGTTGGAGATGGTACACCTTTGGTTTCCATAACACTACGTCCAAGTAAAATTAACAGGATCCGAATTTGCTCCCGTGTGAGCCTCTGGTCTAGTCTCAACAATGGCAATGGCTGACCACTCCCTCCTCCCTGACGCCTGGCTTATATTGTCCAGATTTCAGAAAGTGATAGAAGGGTCACATTTACTCTACTTTAATATTGATAATTAAGTTAATTTATATGAGATGTTTTTATGATGGTAAAGTCCTAAGACTAATGTATTTAAGAATAATTCCCACCATAATAGGTGGTGATTTATAATAGTATGTGGTGATGATATCCCGTTTTCTATAGACGGTAATTCCACTACAAGTTACGTTTTCTATGGGTTACTTGTTTATACAATACAGCTATTATCTGTATGATATATTAAATGGTGTCGGATTTTCCGACATAATTCCCCAGGGCCTGCTCACGGGTCAAAGTCCTATTTAGAACAGACGAACACCGATACTCCTCCTTCGAATTATTAGATTAATTTGATGTTAGTAGTTAGTAATCACACATTTGTTCGTCTGTTCGTACAGGACGGATGTCCCGTACTAGAGTTGCAGGGGTTAGAAGTCTAATGTGATTTCATTTCCCTGTCAACTCTTGAAAGGCTAATATTCAAGCCTAATTACATATTATTTAACCCAGAAGACTGAATGTGATCAATTACTACAGTCAAGTATGATTCAGAGACTGCAGTGAGATCAGTGACATTAGATATAACTTGAAGTTTGTTCAGGTAACTGGTCACTGATATATAAACACTGAGGCCCATGGAATACATCTTGATTAAATAATAAATGTATCAAATCAGTCATCAGATTTATTAGGGTTTAATTTAGTTAATTGATTCAGTAGATTGAATAGCTCATCATTAAAGTAAAGTATGGTTCTGAGACTGCAGTGGGTTCAGTGACATTGGTCGTAGTGACTAGTAGCTGTTTTAGGCTACTGTTCACTGATTTGCCACTGAGGCCTCATGAACTCATCTCCAGCTTTAAATGATACTAACATCAACCTCTGTTGGTATAGTCAGCTGTAATCTCCTTAGTATAATGCTACTGGAGAAATATAATCAGCTGACAAATTTAGATTTCTACTGGTATTGTTTATCTGCAGGCATAGGTCTCCTCAGGCTTGATACTGGGCCTGAGAGTAATTTACCTCCTGCAGAGTTTAACATGGTTATACCCTGATATTTAGTAGGGCTACCGATGAATCGATGACAATAGTCTGTCCCTACAAGGAGACCGAAGTCGGTGAGGTGATCAGACTTAATATTATCTGCCAATTTTATTCCTCTATTTCTCAGGAATTTGGCTGTTGCTCTCAGACCTTGAACTTGTAGGTCTACTGGTATTTTGTCCACCACAATGGCTTGTACTCGACAGACGTACCTGCCTAAACGTACTGATGGTTGTACCACCTGGTAGACTTGAGGTCCTGCATCTGTTACAAACCCTGAGATGTTGAATGACATCTGGGCTACAGGCCTTAATTGTAGTTCATCTGCCAACTTTTTAGTGACAAATGTTCTCTGGGATCCTTGGTCAAACAACCCACGGGTATGGACCTTGGCCCTCTTATTCAGGATGGTAATTTGGGCAGTAGGCAAAGTCGTATTACCTTTAGACTTTGCCGATTGGACACTCTTTGTTTGTTGCACCTTGCAGTACTGTACTGTGGTGGGAATGCTATCTTCCACCTTGGGGTTTGGAGACGTTGTTTTGGTGTTTCTGCACAATGCTGCATGGTGCTGACCTTTGTTACACCTATTACAGGTGTGTAATTGGGTATCACAGTCGTTGATGTTATGTTTCCTGAGGCACCTCATGCAATGTTGCAAATCTTTGAGTCGCTCAACACGGGCGTCACTATCAGGAAAATTAGGGCAGTGGTACATTGAATGTTTCTCATTGCAGAACAAACATGTTCCATAGCTTCCTGTACCCTTTGGTGTCACGTTCTTGGGTGACACAGTAACTATAGGCTTGGAGGGTCCCACTGCATATACGCCCACACTGCTACTGTTCCACTTTGGTGTTGAATTATATTGTCTAGATTGATTTGGAGTACCTTTGGTACTCTGTGGTTTACTATTATTGGTTTCTGAGGGTTTACTTGGTGGTTTTAATTTGTCATGTGTTCGTAATTGATGAACTACTGACTTTAAACCTTCAGATATTTAATTCATAGATAAGATGCTTTTATTGTAATGAGCACTCATTTGTCTCAATATGTCCCTAGGTATTTTCTCCTGGACAATTATTTTCAAGACCCACTCAGCCCCGTTTGTATCTGCTGTCAGGCTGAGGGCATTGATCAATGATTCTACCTCCAGCTTGAAGACTTGGAGTGAATCAGCTGAAGCCTCCGGTGGGGGTAAATGCAACAGCTCATGAACTAAATGTGATGTTCTTACTTCTGGATCAGCATAATTATCCTTGAGGAGTTTTACTGCCAGATCATAGCCGTCATTAGTTAATCTCAGATGGGATACTACTGTTTTAGCCTCACCTGATAATTGGCCTTGCAAATAAGAGAATTTACTACTCTTTGGTAAAGATTGTTTTGAGTCTACAAGGTCAACGAATTTGTTCCAAAATTCGTCCCAATCTTCCTCATCTTTTCCTGAGAAAGTGGGTAAATTATTTGGAGGGAGTCGAGCTTCTGCTTGACTCGTATTAGATGCAACTGTTGTTGTTGTTGCTGTTGCCTTGTTCTGGGCAATTAATTTGACATAAGGCTGTAACGTGGCCTGAGTGTGATCTTCATAATTCGCAAGATCAACCATAATGTCGTCTATTTCTGTTTCTGATAAATTGGTGTTGGCAAGTTCAGCCACATATGTTGCTATTTGACATTTGATTTGCTCAAATTTACCTGCAGCTGCTTGATAATAGCTTTCCAGGTCAGCATAATCAACTTGAGATTGTTGTGACAAATCTTCACATTTCTTGATCTGTCTTGTTAAGTGGCCTTTAAGACCTGCAAGGGTTCTTTTCATTCTCCCTGCATTATCCATACTGGCTAGTTGGAGAAGCCTTGTGGGACTTGTACTTGGGCTGCTCATAATACTGAACAAGCACTGATGGTAGCCTAGGGTAAATTCTGCACTCACTAGGCAATAATCCTACCTCTACTAGAGGTTAGCACTTAAAATTAATACACATTATATATATATACAATCATCCACACTAATGATTTGAGTGATAAACCAGTGTCACTGGAAGTACCTTTAGGTTAGCTCTTCTATATCACCCTAGGATGGTAGAGACACTAATTAATCACTCAAAGGTGTAATGATCACAAGTAAATTATTATATATACAACTCAACTCGAGTTGATAAAAATTACACCCAAAATAGGGTCTGGACCATTCATTAATGGTGTTAGGTTGTTCAATATAGTACAACTGACTATGGTAATAATGGGACTAGGATGAACAATAATAGTTCAACTAGTCAATGGTAATATCCTACCCTGTTGTGGGTTGGCAATTAGTAAATATTATACTGTGATCACTAGTGCAATATATATTAAATAATTCTCTATTTTGGAGAAATAATATACACAATTATTGATAATAGCCTCTTAATTAGCCTCTATGAAACTTCTAATATTATCTAGAAGTATTAAATATTATTAGTGACCTCGCGAAATAAAGTCCACAAAATTCGTAGATAATCTCTCGCGAAATTTAACACCACAAAATCCGTGAACAATATCGCGAAGACACAGTCACTAATTTGACTGGCTTCTATATTAGCGCTGTCATTTCACAGAATAACACGCCACCAAATCTGTGGGTGTACATGAAACCGCTGACGAAGCTGATCTGAACTGAGCGGGGCTCGTGAACTCGCACGAGTCAACGCCGCCGTCATTGACTGCTGGCTTTGTTTAAATAACACTGCACTAGTATATTTAATGAATCCACTGGTTAACTGGTTCATCCGGTACTAAGATGACCAAATGTGGGTTCAAAGAATCAAATAATCCGTCATCCGGTTCGAAGGACCAAATAATGTGGGAACCGACCTGTGAGATTTATATTTATTTAATTTATATGAATTTATATTTACGTTAATTTATATACTTCGATAGCAATTTGTATGATGTTAAGTGGACTGTATTTCTGCAATAATCTCAATCTCACAAATCGATCCTCTACACATTAGGGGGGGTTTATATTAATTGAATATATATGCAGCCAATCAAACTACAGTAATAGACTACATACATTGAAGAGGTTCCTTATCTTATAGTACAGCAGGCCTTAAGTCCACCAGGTATAACTAGGATGTAGACACTAATTATCCTCTTTGAGGTAGCTTCCATCACCCAGTAACTGGTGCACAAAGTCTTGCTTCCTAGTCTTGACCTGTCAAAAGGGGGCTAGCTGTAAAGTCAGAATCCTATATATGACAAGTATATCAGAGAACACTGTACATGGAACCTTAAAGACCTGGCTTAATTACCTTTAGTTTGAGGCTATCTCGTGCTCTAACCAGCTAACCCTACCCAATGACATTAATGGCCACTAATGATAGATAATGGGTTTCGGAAAGAACACTTAACTTGATTTGATGACAGCGTGTTGGAGATGGTACACCTTTGGTTTCCATAACACTACGTCCAAGTAAAACTAACAGGAACCGAATTTGCTCCCATGTGAGCCTCTGGTCTAGTCTCAACAATGGCAATGGCTGACCACTCCCTCCTCCCTGACGCCTGGCTTACATTGTCCAGATTTCAGAAAGTGATAGAAGGGTCACATTTACTCTACTTTAATATTGATAATTAAGTTAATTTATATGAGATGTTTTTATGATGGTAAAGTCCTAAGACTAATGTATTTAAGAATAATTCCCACCATAATAGGTGGTGATTTATAATAGTATGTGGTGATGATATCCCGTTTTCTATAGACGGTAATTCCACTACAAGTTACGTTTTCTATGGGTTACTTGTTTATACAATACAGCTATTATCTGTATGATATATTAAATGGTGTCGGATTTTCCGACATGTGGTACACAAAGTTCTGAATGATTCTTTACATAAGTTTCTGAATGCCGTTCGTATGTTGGCCAGCCTGGCATATGCCGCTGATGTTATCCTCTTGATATGTGCTGCAGAAGACAGGTCTGGCATGATATCAACCCCCAAGTCTTTTTCTTTCTCTGACTCCTGAAGAATTTCCTCTCCCAGATGATACCTTGTATCTGGCCTCCTGCTCCCTACACCTATCTTCATTACATTACATTTGGTTGGGTTAAACTGTAACAACCGAATGGGTTCGACCATTCCTTCAGCTTGTCTTGATCTTCTTGAAGCCTCAAACAGTCCTCTTCTGTTTTAATCCTTCTCATAATTTTGGCATCGTCCACAAAAATTGACAGAAATGAATCGATACCCTCCGGGAGATCATTTACATATATCAGAAACAAGATATGACCGAGTACAGAGCCCTGTGGGACTCCACTGGTGACTTCACGCCAATCGAAGGTCTTACCCCTCACCATAACTCTCTGCTTCCTATTGCTTAGGTACTCCCCTATCCACTGGAGCACCTTACCAGCTACACCTGCCTGTCTCTCCAGCTTATGTACTAGCCTCTTATGCAGTACTGTGTCAAAGGCTTTCCGACAATCAAAGAAAATGCAGTCCGCCCAGCCCTCTATTTCTTGCTTAATCTTTGTCACCTGGTCGTAAAATTCTATTAAGCCAGTCAGGCAAGATTTACCCTCCTTGAACCCATGTTGGCGATTTATAACGAAGCCCCTTCTTTCCGCATGTGTTACCAGGTTTTTTCTCACGATCTTCTCCGTCACCTTGCATGGTATACAAGTCAAGGACACTGGCCTGTAGTTCAGAGCCTCTTGCCTGTCGCCCTTTTTGTATATTGGGACTACATTCGCCATCTTCCATATTTCTGGTAGGTCTCCCATCTCCAGTGACTTACTATACACTATGGAGAGTGGCAAGCAAAGTGCCTCTGCACACTCTTTCAGTACCCATGGTGAGATCCCGTCTGGACCAACAGCCTTTCTAACATCCAGTTCCAGCAGGTGTCTCTTGACCTCCTCTCTCGTAATTTCGAACTCTTCCAAGACCGCCTGGTTTACCTCCCTTTCTCCTAGCACAGAGACCTCACCTTGTTCTATTGTGAAGACCTCCTGGACCCTCTTGTTGAGTTCTTCACACACCTCTTTGTCTTTCTCTGTATACCTGTCCTTGTCTGTTCTAAGTTTCAATACTTGTTCTTTCACTGTTGTTTTCATTCTAATGGGACTGTGGACTAACTTTGGTTCGGTCTTGGCTTTGTTTGCTATATAATTTTCAAAACTATTCTCTGCTTCTCTTCTCACCCTGACGTACTCATTCCTGGTTCTCTGGTATCTCTCTCTGCTTTCTGGTGTTCTGTTATTCTGGAAGTTCCTCCACGCCCTTTTGTTCAGTTTCTTCGCTTCCATACGTGCCCTATTATACCATGGATTCTGCTGTTGCTTCTCGGATTTTTCCCTTTGGGCCGGGATGAACCTGATTACTGCCTCCTGACACTTTTGGGTAACATAGTCCATCATACCCTGTACAGACTTATCTCTGAGGTCTGTGTCCCAAAGTATTTCCCTTAGGAAACTTCTCATCTGTTTATAATTCCCCTTTCGGTATGCCAGCCTTTTGATTCTTAGTTCTTTTTTGGGGGAGATAATTCCTAGCTCTACAAGGTACTCAAAGTTCAATACACTGTGGTCACTCATTCCCAAGGGCGCTTCCATCTTAACTTCCCTTATATCCCACTCATTTAGGGTAAATATCAAATCAAGTATTGCTGGTTCATCTTCTCCTCTCATTCTTGTTGGTTCCTTGATGTGCTGGCTTAGAAAGTTTCTTGTTGCCACGTCCAGCAGCTTAGCTCTCCATGTTTCTGGTCCTCCATGCGGGTCTCTGTTCTCCCAATCTATCTTCCCATGGTTGAAGTCTCCTATAATTAGTAGTTCAGATCCATTCCTGCTAGCAACAGAAGCTGCTCTTTCTATTATGTTAATGGTGGCCATGTTGTTTCTATCATATTACTGTCTGGGTCTTCTGTCATTTGGTGGTGGATTATATATGACTACGACTATAATTTTTCCCCTCCATTTGTTATGGTACCTGCTATATAGTCACTGAAACCTTCACAGCCCTGAATAACCATCTCCTCAAAATCCCAGCCTTTTCTTACCACCAGAGCTACACCACCACCACCTCTTCCTTCCCTCTCTTTCCTCATAACATAATAGTCCTGTGGGAACACTGCATTTGTTATCGTTTTCGTTAGCTTTGTTTCTGTGAGGGCTATTATGTCTGGGTTTTCCTCTAGTACCCATTCACAAGCTCATTTGCTTTATTTGTAATTCCATCTATATTAGTGTACATTGCTTTGAGGCTCACTTTCTTCTGTCCCTTCTCAAATCGCCTCCTTGGTGAGTGTTCTGCTGGTGGGGGAAGCTGTTCCATGGGTGTGAGGACCTGTGATGTGGATAACAGGGTCTCAGAGGATACTGGGATGAGGGGCGGGGGATCCAATGAAGGGGGAGGGACAGGGAGGGTATGGGGTGAAAGGGGAGGGAGGACTGGAAGGAAAGGGGGTGAGGGAGGACTCGGCGGGAGGAGGGGAGGGGTAGAAGGGTGGGGATTGGGTGTGGGGGAGGGAGATTTGGCTGAACATTTGAGTGGGGGCAGGGAGGGTTTGGGGTACGGGGGTTTTCTATGCAGAGGAGGGTGGCAGGGTTGTTCTCCCCTCTGGTGTTACTGGGTAGCTGGTTGTTGGAATGGAGCTGTGTTGTTTACCATACTGTTCATTTCGTAAGTATTAGTATAGATGCCATACCTATGACAGGCAAAACTATGCTTTTCTTTAAATCAGCCCCATCTGTTGCATGTAAGAGCAACACACGTGCTCTTACATGTTACAATTCCATTTCAATGTTTCTGATAGCATTGATAAATGGATTTTTCATAAATTTTGATTTATTTTCATTTTGATTTAATTATTTTGTGTGAATTGCGTTGGAATTGAGCTGTGTTGTTTGCCAGACCGTTCATTTTGAGAGTATAGTTTATTTTTTTATTTTTTCATATTTTCATTTCATTTTTTTAACTATTTTTCTTATATTTCAGTGATGGGAACATCAGATCACTTGATGTTCCCAATTTTCTGATGGGAACATTAGACCATTTGGAAAGGCATCGGACGAGAGAGTGGGGAATGGTGGGGATGACGAGGGGATGGAAGTGACAGATGGTGGGGAGGACGAGGGGACAAGGAAGGGGGTAATGGTGGGGAAGGACGAGGGGACGGGATAGTTTGGGATAGTGGGGACGAGGGGATGGGGGATGGAGAATGGTGGGGAGGACAAAGGGACAGGGGAGTGGAGAACGGTGGGAAGGAAGAGGGGATGGTGGAGTGAGGAATAGTGTGGAGGACGAGGGGATGGTGGAGTGGGGAATAGTTGGGAGGCCGAGGAGATGGGTGAGGGGGGAATGGTGGGGAAGACTGGGGGACAAGGAAGGTTGCTGTGGCCGGGTACTGCTAGTAAAGATATAAAATTAATGACTGGTCATTAGATGGGGAGAATTTGATGGAGGGTGTGAGGCTTGCTTTTGGAGGGCTTTGACCCCACTTGAGCACCAGATATCGTGATGGGAAGCCGCGCTCTGTGTGAGCTCCTGTTAGAGAGGAACCTCCGAGTTGATATACCTTCAAGAGGAAGGAAGTGTGCAGACGTTTCAGCTTTGAATTCAAGCTGGGAACTTGTGGTCTCCAGTCCTGGACGGCAGGAAAAGTTGTGAAGCCGTCCTGAAACATTTTCGTGGGCAGCTGTGAGACCCAGTCAGGCACCATCGAGAGAGTGTGCCCTCGCGAGAGACCTTTTGTGGTAAGCACAATTTTAACCAGTTAATAGTGGTTACCTATAGTTGGTCGTGTGTCCAGCGACCGTAGCGGATGTTTATTAATATGTAAGGCATGTTTCGATAAGGCAGAAAGCCTAAATAAGAAGACAGAGATGAGAGAGACAGCTGGAGGGACGAGCAGCAGATCCTCTCCCGTCCACCGCCTGGGGCCAACTGACCGGTTGGCGGCGGAGAACAGCTCTCAGGGTGAGAAGCCGCCTGCCGGCAGGGCGGAGGATGGACTAGTCCAAATGTGAGGGAGACCCCTCACAGCATATTGGAAGTAGAGAGATGTCAGATGGAGACATTTTATGTGTAGCTTATTTTTAATTATATGTTTATAGAGAAACATTTTTATTGGCGTATCGATGGGTTGCAGATTTTCTGAGGAAGAAGTTGATGAGTACGCTGAGACCAGAGAAGAAGCTAATGAGTAGAACTTCAAGGCTGTAGGAGTGGATTTTGTACTCTGTGGAAGAGCACGCCCCATAGTGAGGAGTTAGACCTCAAATTGTGTGAAGAGGAGCAGTGAAGTGAAGTCACATGCTTCTATGGAATTAGTAATGGAGTACCACTGGAGTCCAAGGAAAACTTCGTGGCGCAGCAGCCTGGAAGAGCTGCAGAGGATCCTGGTAGATGGACCTGGAAGAACCTGATAATGTCTGGGTAGTGAATTTACAGATGTGGGAAGGAAGTTCTTACAGACTACTCGTAGGGAGTTGGTAGTGAGCTTGATTGTCGTTAGCGTGCAAGACGCAGTGAAAGGTGGGTGATCGATTATCTTTTCTATGCCAAGGAATATTTATACTGAAGTTTATTGAATTACAATTGCTGAATTGCAGACATATATATACATACATACATACATACATATATATATACATATATATATATACATATATATATATATATATATATATATATATATATATATATATATATATATATATATATATATATATATATATATATATATATATATATATATTCGGTGTGTGGACGAGGGTTGGGTTGGGTGGTCTCGGTCAGTGGGGTGGAAAGTCTTAGTCCTGGTGGGGGTTTGCTTGGTCCCTGCTCGTAGCTTCGTTGTTGTTATCTTCAACGTTCACCCTAACGGAGCTCGTGTCGGCACTGCATTCCGAAAATTCAGAAGAATCGTCCTCGTCGGTCACTTTGTCTGGGGATGGGCTTCGTCTGACAGCCCAGACCGCCTTAGTTGGGGAGGTGGCCGAGCTGGAGGCAAGCCTAGATGCAGTGGGAGTTGTGGAAGGGGCGCAGGAGGGGAGGGGAAGATAGATTAAACTCACCTAATTGTGCTTGAGCTTTGGATCTATGGTCCTCTCCTCTCAACTGTCAATCAACTGGTGTACAGATTCTGAAGCCTATTGGGCACTATCATATCTACATTTGAAACTATGTATGGAGTCTGCCACCACCACATCACTGCCTAATCCATTCCAAATGTTAACTACTCAGACACTGAACAAATTATTTCTAATGTCTGTGGCTCATTTGGGTACTAGGTTTCTACCTGTGTTCCACCCAATCTAAATAGTTTGTCTTTGTCCACCCTGTCAATTCTCTTGAGAATTTTATAGGTGGTTATCATGTCTCCCCTTACTCCTCTGTCTTCCAGCGACGAGAGGCTTAGCTCCCTTAGCCTTTCCTCGTAGCTCATGCCTCTCAGTTCTGGGACTAATCTGGTTTCTAAAGTTTCTAAGTTTCTTAAGGCAGTTCATGTGTTCCAATCTAACAAATGTCACTGATGATATCCTTTTGATGTGGGCTTCTAAGGACAGTTTCGGTGTAATATCAACCCCCTAAATCTTTCTTTCTATTTGACTCATGTCGGATTTCACTTCTCAGATGGTACCTTGTGTTCAGTCTCATAAACCTTTCACCTAATTTCATTACTTCTCACTTTCCTGAGTTGAACTTTAGTAGCCTTTTGTAGACTATTCCTCCAGTTTGTCCACATCGTTCTGTAGTCTCTGTCTATCTTCATCTGTCTTGATTCGTCTCATAATTTATGCATTATCAGCAAACATTGAGAGGAATGAATCTATACCCTCTGGAAGATCGTTTACATATACCAGAAACAGGATGGGTCCAAGTACAGAGAGCTGTAGGACTCTGCTGGTGACATCTCGCCACTCTGATGTCTCCCCCTCTCACAGTTAGTCACTGTTTCCTGTTGTTTACATACTCCCTTATCCAATCGATCACCTTACTCTTTACTCCTACCTGTTTCTCCAACGTTTGTAACAGACTTTTACAGGGTACTATAACAAAGGCTTCCTGACAGCCCAAGAAAATGAAGTCTGCCCAGCTTTCTCTTTCTTGCCTAATTTTTGTTGCTTGGTCATAGAATTTTATTAAGGCATTCAAACACGATTTACCCTTCCTGAACCCATGCTAGTGGTGTGTTACAAAGCTCTTTCCCCTCCAGATATTCTAGGAGTCTTTTCCTCACGATCTTCTCCATCACCTTGCATGGTATACAAGTAAGGGAAACTGGCCTGTAGTTCAGTGCCTCTTGCCTGTCACCCTTTTTGTATATTGGGACTACATTAGCTGTCTTCCAGCTTTCTGGTAGGTCTCCTGTTTCTAGTAACCTTTTATACACCATAGAGAGTGGCACACTTAGTGCTTCTTCACCCTCTTTTAGTTTCCATGGTGAGATTCTATCAGGCCCAACAGACTTTGCCACATTCAGCTCCAGATTCATTTTGACCTCATCACTGGTGAGGTCAAATTCCTCAAAGGTGGCCTGGTTTGCCGCCTCCTCATTTAGTGTAGGGGCTTCTCCTTCTTCTATTGTGAAGTCCTCCTGGAATCTCTTATTGAGTTCTCCACACACCTTCTTATCATTCTCCGTGTTTTTGTTCTCTTTTTCTCAGTTTCATCACCTGTTCTTTCACTGTTGTCTTCCTCCTGATATGGTTGTGGAGCTGTTTTGGTTGAGTCTTGGTTTTACTTGCGATGTAATTTTCATACTATCTCTCTGCTTCTCTTCTCACTCTGAGGTACTCATTCCTGGCCCTCTGGTATCTCTCCCTGCTCTCTGGTGTTGTGTTATTCCTGTAGTTTCTCCATGTTCCTATACTCAACTGCTTCGTAATCTTACATTCCTGATTGAACCATGGATTCTTCAGTTGATTTTCATGTTTCTCCTCTTGGGCAGGAATAAATCTGTCTGCAGCTTCCTGGCACTTCTGAGTGAAATAGTTCATCATATCCTTTACAGTCTTTTCTATGAGTTCTGTTACCCATGGGATTCCCATTAGGAAGTTCCTCATCTCGTCATATTTTCCTCTTCGGTAATTTAGCCTATTCCTTTCCGATCCCTTCTTTGAATAGATTATCGTCACCTCCACCAGATACTCAAATGTCAATACACTGTGGTCACTCATTTCCATGGGTGTCCACTTCCAATTAGACTTCCCTTATTTATTACTCATTTTAAGTATGTTGGCCCTTGACATGCTGGTTCAGGATGTTTCTTGTTGCCACTTCCAAGAGTTTAGCTCTCCATGTATCTGCACCTCGATGTGGTTCCCTTTTCATCCTCCTCTATCTTTTCATCCATTTTCACCCGCACTTCCCACTGGTATAGGAAGCCGTTCCAAGGGCAGGGTTACTTGAGAAGGCGCATCCTCCCGTGGGGGTAGTTATCTGGGGTTTGATGGGAGGTAGGAAAGGGGGGATGGAAGGCTTAGAGCTTGCGGGGCCTACTTGGGACACGAAGAAATCCAGAGGTGAGGTGCAGGGAGTGCCCGTGGTGAGAGCTCGTCTTCCTGTGGTGTAGTTACCAGGGGTTTCGAGGGAGGTGGGTTGGGGAATGGAGGGCTTAGATCTTACCTAGGCCTGATTGGGACAGGAAGAAGGCCATGAGATGGGAAGGCATGGGGTTCATACGGCGACGGGGAGGGGAGGGAGAATTTGGGTGGTATGGTGGACATTGTGTGAGGGAAAGGAAGGGATTGTGGGATATAAATAATTTGTGATGATGAGTTTCCAGAATTAAAATATTTGTTAAAATTCCAGTTATTGCTCTATTATTATGGGACTAGCTTTAAAATACGCGCCTTGTTATTGCGAACAATTTGATACCAAAATGAAAGACGTAACACGAAAATTGATGTTATCAAACTGAACGAGTATACACATTAGGTTACAGTATATAAATTGGCTCTCGTTTACGGGTAACTTTAGGCTTTCCTGCGGGGAGGTACGCCAGGCTTTTGTGCATTATATTCCAATACACCTGTAGGGAATTTAATTGCGGACACACTGATACCAAAACGAGCGACGTAGCACGAGAATTAAGGTGAGATAACTGAAACGAATATACACATTTAGGCGTCGCCGCACGCTCGCCCGCACCATTGGCCCATCTTTTTGAGGTTATCTTGAAATGATTTCGGGGCTTTTTAGTGTCCCCGTGGCCCGGTCCTCGACCAGGCCTCCACCCCCAGGAAGCAGCTCGTGACAGCTGACTAACACCCAGGTACCTATTTTACTGCTAGGTAACAGGGGCATAGGGCGAAAGAAACTCTGCCCATTGTTTCTCGCCGGCGCCTGGGATCGAACCTAGGACCACAGGATCACAAGTCCAGCGTGCTGTCCGCTCGGCCGACTGGCTCCCCTTGACGTCAAAGTCTGCGGCTGTTACGGCCCTCTCGGGACGCAACGGGGTCCTTACTCTGATGTTGTTAGAGGAAGATATATGTATCCGTTCCCAAGCCAGTAGTGGCTATCAAGGGATGAGATCCGTGACGCAAGTAACTTAAAGGGAGTAGGGAAAGAAAAGGGGATCATGCGCAATCTAGTCTTCTGCTGAAGACTCTTGATCAAGAAGCTAGAGTGCTGAGTCCGCGGTGCTTTCTTCGTGGCCTCAAGACGTGTCTTCTGAGAATGCCGAGCCTACCCTGGCCACAGGTCAGCCAAAACACAGGTCCACTGGGGGCACCGTCGTGGAGGCCGTCAACCACACGTCCAGCAGGTCTGCTGGCAGGTACTGAGCCACCAAGGCTGGTACGGCCACTCCACGAACGATAAAAGGGGTATGCCCTAGACAGGAGTCTCGTGTGATATCACAAATCACCCTCCTGTCCTCAATACCCCAGTGGATGATCGTCTCCAACAGTCGGTCCCGGGTAAATCCTTTCACTGCCACTCCAATGGCAGGCTAACACACCACAGTGTTCTTCCGGGGGGGACGACGTCACAACAGCTGCAGCAAACTTCACAGTATGGAGACTGGCTGCCTCGGGTAGACTGACTCCACTCCCATCACAGTAGTCCCAGGAGAGGTCAGCGGCGGCGGGGTTGAGCGCGGAACCAGACTGGAAACTGGTCCTCGAGGCCAGTACACGCTGTCCTCACCAGGTGTCGTCGTCCGTTTGGCGGGGGTTTCGGGAGCCGACTCACAGATGGCGTGGTTGTCACTGCTCCAGGCTCGGACGCTGGATCCGGGTTCGTAACAGCGGCGCTCTCGTGGCGCGCTATTGTGTTAAATTAAACTCAGAAGTAGAACCAAAACATTAAAACAAGGAGAGAGACCGGAGGCACGTACACCACAGACAAAAACAAAACAACATGAGAGTGCTGTTGGAGAATTGTGATACGAGTCTCCCAAGGCAGACATTTTACTCTGTCCAAAGGGAACTACCACAGCAGTTCTACCACCCAACAGAACACTTGAGTTTCCGACTGCCTTATAACTTTTATTGGTAATGATTGTTTATCAAGTGATTGGTATCACTTGTCAATATTAGTTAGGTAGCCGATTATAAGAGAGCTTTAAAGCTCAAGCAAGTATGTACTCAACATTATACTTCCCTCTTATTCATGTCATACCTGTACTTATATGTTTAAGGAACCATTATTAATTCTAAACATTCGGCAGGAATGAGTGATGTGAAGTTACCTTGGATTACATCTGGCTACCAACATAATTATAGAAATTTGTTACCCTGCTGTACATCAAGCCTTGCAGGCCTCCAGATACCCGCCATTACGTGGCACTCTGAGGCACAGGGCCACACCCTAATCTGATGCTACATTTATTCAGCCTTAGCAGGCCCCATCTACAGTATAAGCTAAGGCCCCCCCCCCTTTTATTTTATACTGTAGTTAGATTAACTGTAAGTATAATTACAGTAGATTTGGCCACCATATGTGGTATGATTTATAATTTATATTATTAAAGACTATGTAAACAATATGTGGTTTATGAAGGATCCACCTCAAAGTGGTTTAAGCTACAAATTGTCCCTCCCATTGTGTGAGATAAGTTCTAGCAGCTGAACCAGAATATATACAGTCCACTAACTAAGAACTAAGAACAATAGGTCAATATTGAAGCTTAACTAAAAAAATCAAATAATAATAATATAATATTCAAGTAACAAAAATAAAAATTAAACTAAATATTTGAGTATTTAAAAAAAAGAAAAATAATAAAACTGCTAGGATTTTCCCACACAGAGCTCCAGCAGGTGGACTGAGTCGTCCCTGACCACAGTTTTTTCGAATTCCAGCAGCTGTTTTCCCATGTCCGGTGCAGATGAGGTTTGAGGTTGTGCCATCAGTGGGTGACTCCATGGCACTAGTTGGTGTTGGGTTGGGATCTGGGGCTGGAGGTGGGTTGGGTGGGATGATTACTGTCTTGAGGGGGTTGTTGATGCTACAAGGTTGGGAATTATTTGGCTTGTTGATTGGGGGGTACCCCAGGCACTGGTGAGCGGTGGTGGTGGTGCATGTCTGGTGGTGCCGACATGCTGGCGGGCTTCAGCTGCAGTTACCTGTACGCATTTGACTGCCTCTTTCTTCCTTTCACACTGGGACCACTGTGGGGTCCATTGCATTGGGCATATTTGGAGGTCTGGCTTGTACAGGTTTTGTAGCTGTGTTCCCGTGTGCAGATGCTGCATTTGAGTGTTTTGTTCAGGCATGTGTTTGAGTAGTGGTCATATCCAAAGCACTTGAAACATTACTTGATATTGCTGGACTTTTGCATTGAGATTTGGTCGGTGTCCAGCATTATGTCGACGGAGGCCTCAGAGGAGGCCTTTGACGTCTGTTCAGCTGTGGCCAAACTTAGCTTCAAGACTTTGTTGGTGTGATGATATTAACGCTCTCTATGGAGTGAGGTGTAGTGATATCGACATCATCTATGAACTTACACTCAAATTTCATAGCATTAAGTGAGATGAAGACATAGCTATCTGTTGGTGGAGGTGTGGCAAGGTTAGTGCCATCTGTGACAGGTTCGTACCTCAGCTTTGAGGTGAGGTCGATGACAATGACCACTGGTGAGTGAAGTAATGATATCAATGATATCTAGATTGTGCATTCGATTACGTTTTCAGATACCCTAGTGAAAGAGTATCAGCCTATGTTCTCCTTGTTTACTTTCTGTCTAGCTAATGACTATTAACTCTTCAGAGGTGACAAAGAGAATCTATTGCCCTCTGGGAGTCAGTTCACCTTGGGCAGTTCAGAACTAAGGACGTGTTTCCAGTGAGGGACAAGTGGGCGCCGTCGGTAGTACACAGTGTTATGGCTGTTGTACTTGTGCAGTGTTGTGTGGACCGACGTACCCGGCATTTGGCCAGGATGAGTTACGAGACGACAATACTGGCCGTCTGACGGGAAGTGCTGTCAGTGTATTTGCTGGATACTTCTGCCAGGGTCTTAGTGGCGACCCCCTGGATCTATTATTTGTGATCTCTGTCAGCGAATTGCTAAATACCTCTGCCAGTGTGTTTTTGGAGAGCAGGTGTAGGGTATTTGGACACTGTGATGATATGGTGTTAGACTGGCAGATGTGGAATAAGGTGATCTTGCCAGTGATTACCATTGAACGTGGACGACGTATACGTGAAGATAGTGGACTCACCGGGATTCGAAGAACACCGCAGATATATTAGGCGTCATGTGCGAAAGAGACACTGTATATATGTGTGTAGTAATGACAAATTATATCTGTGAAGTTGTTATTTGGTCTTGTTTACCTCCTTTTATTTGCACAATTACTTCCTACCTCCAATTCTTGATAACTTACCTTTGACTTGGAATGGGATCGTAGACGAGCCTCTAAGACCCATTAAGCAGAAAGAATCTGGTTACTGGCTCAAGCAGGCCGTAACACAATTGGTATCTCCAGCGAGATCCGACTTCTCGTCAGGTAAGTTTAACAGAAATGGTCAAGTGATTAGTGCACTTGTGTAGTTTGTGTAGCCCTTGTGAAGTTTTCGGTTCCCCTTTTCATGTGTAAGTTTTGTGTGCAATGTTGCGTGATTAAGCGCAGCATTACGAAAGTGAACAAAGCCGAGAAACAGACCATTGATTCTCTGGACGATGTTCAAGAGTTCCTAAACCAGGAGAATTGCCTCCCCAAACTGAAACACTTAGGAAATCCTGAGTTGGTTCTAGTAAGTGCCTACCCTGAGATTAAGGTGAGTAATTGCGATTTGCGTGTTGAGATTCTCTCAAAGGTGTATAAGCATTTAATACCTAACGGCAAGCAGGAAAAAGAAGTTCGTAGGAAAGGAGTGTGTTATGGCTTCCACTGAAAGAAAAGACCAAGGAAGTGATAGCGAGAATGACGAAGAGGAACTTAATGTGAGCTTATTAACAGTGAAAATACGAGAGTTAGAAATTTATCATGAAATAGTGGAGGAAGCTAGAACTAGAAGAAAGAGAAGAGCAGGAGATAGAGAGGAAAGAAAGAAGAGGGAAATGAAAATAAAACGTGAGATTGAAATAAATCATATGGAAATAGAAGAAAAAACACGGAGAAAGAAAAGAAAGGCAACACGAATTGACAGTCCTAAGATTAAGGGGTAGAAGGGAAACAAGTTGTTCCGACCTAGTGCAGAACATTAAAATGGTGCCTAAATTCAATGAGAAGGAGATGTCCAAGTTCTTTGCTGCTTTCGAGATGGTAGCTGCATCATTAGACTGGCCAAAAGACAATTGGTCAATTATCATCCAATCAGTGCTGATTGGGAAAGCACAAACTGCGTACTCCACACTGTTGGTAGGTGACTCTAGTGATTATGAAGCTGTCAAGAATGTGGTGCTGACGGCTTTCCAGTTGGTGCCCTGAAGCATATAGACAGAAATTTCGCAACCTTAAGGAGACATCAGAGCACAAGTTTACGGAGTTCGCGGGTATTAAGGAGCGACTGTTTTACGAATGGTGCGCGACTCGGAATTTTGAGGTTATCTTGAGATGATTTCGGGGCGTTTTAGTGTCCCCGCGGCCCGGTCCTCGACCAAGCCTCCACCCCCAGGAAGCAGCCCTTGACAGCTGACTAACACCCAAGTACCTATTTTACTGCTAGGTAACAGGGGCATAGGGTGAAAGAAACTCTGCCCATTGTTTCTCGCCGGCGCCTGGGATCGAACCCAGGACCAGAGGATTACAAGTCCAGCGTGCTGTCTGCTCGGCCGACCGGTTCCCTAGCCGGTCGGCTTAGGGCTCCCGGCTAGCCCCTCTAGGGCTCCCTAGCCCTAGAGGCTCGGCAGGTGGAAACCAATGAACAACTGGAACAACTCGTCTTATTAGAAGATTTCAAAGAGTGTTTTTCCGATAATATGAAGACATACTTGGAAGAACATCAAGCAGAGACCTTGGATGCTGCAGCCACTATGGCTGAAGAATATATTCTAACCCATAGACCAGAACCAGGTATGTTCCGAAGAGCTACTCCAAACCATTTTTGAAGTAGAAGTCGGAAGAGAAGACCATTGCACGTGATGCCGTGAAGACAGCCCCAGGTAGTCAAAGACGAACTAGTCCTAGGAGAAACATAGTGTGTTGGACCAGTGGAAAGAAAGGGCACATATTGCTAAGTGTAAGAAGAGGACAGGTAACGACTCGCTTAGGAAGGTTTTGCTGGTGAGTTGTGTAATGCCACCAGTAGAAACCCATTCACTATGCACAAATAGAGAGAAACCAGGATTGCTGGCCCAGCCACCAGCGGTATTGCTGCCCAGGGAAGTGTTGCAGTTTACCACAGTTCATCGCTCTTCCTTAGAGCCTCGATGCTTACATTAACCGAGGTGTGCAAAGTGGCCAAGCTCCAGACAGGTACGTTAGTTAGGTCATTACCCATGGGCTTGATGTTCGCTATGTTCAAGAAATCTCTATTGGTACAGCTCCTAGAACAGAATTTTTTCATGACATTCGTAGTCCATCTTCATACATCTAAATTTGTCAAGGCCCATTTTGGTCTGGTCTGACCTTATCCTCTTAAATTCCTTGCACAATTCCGGCAGAAAAATCTCTGACTAACCAGATGGAGTCTACACCTCCAGGAGCCCTCCCTTTATATCGAGCACATTAAAGAGGTAGACAACATGGAAGCAGATGCCTTGTCATGCATCTAAATTGCTAATTTGGCGTATTTTCTTTTTTAGAAACAAAACCAATTATTTTTGGGTGGGGAGGTGTGATGATATCGACGCTTTCTATGAAGTGAGGTGTGGTGATATCGATGCCATCTATGGACCTGCACTCCAACTTCAAGGCATTAAGTGAGATGAAGACAATGCCATCTGTTAGCGGAAGTGTGGCAAGGTCAGCACCATGTGTGACAGGTTCCTGTTTGTACCTCAGTTATGAGGTGAGGTCGATGATGTCCTCTGGTCGGTAAAGTAACAATATCAACTCTATCTTATTTATTTATTTATTTATTTATTTATTTATTTATTTATTTATGCATATACAAGAATGTACATAAGGAATGTGAGGATACAAATATGGTAATTACAGTCTTGTAAAGCTACTAGCACGCGCAGCGTTTCGGGCAGAAATCTAGATTGTGCATTCGATTGAATTTTCAGTTTACCGATGACAGAGTGTCATCCTATGTTTCTCCTTATATACTTTCAGTCTATCTAATGGCTATTATGTCCACAGAGGTGATATGGAGACTATTGCACTTTGGAAGTCAGTTCACCCTGGGCAGGCCAGAACTCCTGACTTGTTTCACGTGAGGACAAGTGGCCGCCGTCAGAAGTAAGCAGTGTGTTAGCTGCTGTACTTGTGTATTGTTGAGTGAACCAGCATATCTGAGATTTGGCCAAGAGAAGTTACAAAACGACAATACTGACCGTCTGTGGGGAAGTGCTCACAGTGTGTTTGCTGGATACTTCTTCTAAGGTGTTAGTGGAGACCCCCTGGGCGTATTATTTGAGACACCTGTCATTGTGTTGCTGAAGACCTCTGCCAGTGTTTCTGTAGAGCAGATGTGGAGTATTTTAACATCGTGACGATTCGGTGTGGGATTGGCCCCATGTTGCATAAGGTGAACTCGCTGATGATTACAATTTAACGTGGATGACGTATAGTTCAAGATCGTGGACTCGCCGGGATTCGTAGAACACTGCAAATGTATTAAGTGTCCTGTGCGAAAGAGACACTATGTACATATGTGTAATAATATGACAAATTATATCGGTGAAGGTATTATTTTAGTCTTGTTTACACACTTTTATTTGCACAATTACTTGCTACTGCCAATTGTTGAAAGTTTACCATTGACTTTGGGTGGGATCATAGAAGAAGAGGCTTAAAGGCCCATTACGAAAAAAAAAAACGGTTACTGGCTCAAGCTGGCCGTAACAGTTTGCGCTTAATGAATTGGT
>NW_025568374.1:0-17074 GCF_020424385.1 Procambarus clarkii | reverse complement strand
CCTCTGCATGCCTCTCATGAGCCTTTGCATCCCTCTCCTGAGCCTTTGCATCACTCTCATAAGCCTCTGCATCCCTCTCTTGAGCCTCTGCGTCACTCTCAAGAACCTCTGCATCCCTCTCTTGAGCCTCTGCATCCCTCTCCTGAGCCCCTGCATCCCTCTCTTGAGCCTCTGCATCCCTCGCTTGAGCCTCTGCATCATTCTCTTAAGCCTCTGCATCAATCTATTAAGCCTAAGCATCACTCTCGTAAGCCTCTGAATCACTCTCTTGAGCCTCTGCATCCCTCTCTTGAACTTCTGCATCCCTCTCATGAGCCTCTACATCCCTCTCTTGAGCCTTTGCATCATTCTCTTGAGCCTCTTCATCACCCTCTTAAGCCTCTGCATCCCTCTCTTGAGCCTCTGCATCCCTTTCCTAGCCTCTGCCTCACTCTCTTAAGCCTCTGCATAGTTCTCTTGAGCCTCTGCATCACTCTTTTAAGCCTCTGCATCCCTCTCTTGAGCCTCTGCATCACTCTCTTGAACTCCTAATCCATCTCATGAGCCTCGGCATCCCTCTCCTGTGCCTCTGCTTCCCTCACTTGAGCCGCTGCATCCCTCTCTTGAGCCCCTGCATCCCTCTCTTGAGCCTCTGCATCCCTCTCTTGAACCTCTGCATCCCTCTCTTAAGCCCTTGCATCACTCTCTTAAGCCTCTGCATCACTCTCGTAAGCCTCTGAATCACTCTGTTGAGCCTCTGCATCACTCTCTTGAGCCTCTCCATCACTCTCTTGAGCCTCTGCATCCCTCTCTTAAGCCTCTGCATCATTCTCTTCAGCCTCTGCATTCCTCTCTCTTAAGCCTCTGCATCACTCTCCTGAGCCTCTCCATCACTCTCTTGAGCCTCTGCATCACTCTCTTAAGCCTCTGCTTCTCTCCCTTGATCCTCTGCATCACTCTCTTGGGCTTCTGCATCACTCTCTTGAGAGTCTGCATCACTCTCTGTATCCTCTGCATCACTCTCTTGAGCCTCTCTATCACTCTCTAAGCCCTGAGGCTCTGCATCACACTCTTGAGCCTCTGCATCACTCTCTTAAGCCTCTGCATTCCTCTCTTGATTCCCTGCATCACTCTCTTGAGCCTCTGCATCATACTCTTGAGCCTCTGCATCCCTCTCCTAAGCCTCTACATCATTCTCTTGAGCCTCTGCTTCACTCTCGTGAGCCTCTGCATCACTCTCTTGATCCTCTGCATCCCTCTCTGGAGCCTCAGCATCCCTCTCTTGAGCCTTTTCCAGCACTCTCTTGAGTCTCTGCATCATTCTCTTGAGCCTCTGCATCCCTCTATTAATCCTCTGCATCACTCTCTTGAGCCTCTGCATCCCTCTCTTTTGCCTCTGCATCACTCTCTTGTGTCTCTGCATCACTCTCTTGAGCCTCTGCATCACTCTCTTGAGCCTCTGCATCACTCTCTTAAGCCTCTGCATCCCTCTCTTGAGCCTCTGCATCACTCTCTTGAGCCTCTGCATCCCTCTCTTGAGCCTCTGCATCCTTCTTCTAAGCCTCTACATCATTCTCTTGAGCCTCTGCATCCCTCTCTTGAGCCTCTGCATCCCTCTCTTGAGCCTCTGCATCCCTCTCTTGAGCCTCTGAATCACTCTCTAGAGCCTCTGCATCCCTCTCTTGAACTCCTGCATGCCTCACATGAGCCTCTGCATCCCTCTGAGCCTTTGCATCACTCTCTTAAGCCACTGCATCCCTCTCTTGAGCCTCTGCATCACTCTCAAGAGCCTCTGTATCCCTCTCTTGTGCCTCTGCATCCCTCACTTTAGCCTCTGCATCCCTCTCTCGAGCCTCTGCATCCCTCTCTTAAGCCTCTGCATCACTCTCTTCAGCCTCTGAATCACTCTCTTAAGCCTCTGAATCACTCTCTTGAGCCTTTGCATCACTCTCTTGAGCCTCTGCATCCCTCTCTCAAGCCTCTGCATCACTGTCTTGAGCCTCTGCATCACACTTTTAAGCCTCTGCATTACTCTCTTGAGCCTCTGCATCCCTCTCCTAAGCCTCTGCCTCACTCTCTTAAGCCTTTGCATCACTCTTTTGAGCCTCTGCATCACTCTCTTGAGCTTCTGCATCACTCTCTTGATCCTCTGCATCACTCTCTTCAGCCTCTGCATACCTCTCTTAAACTCTTCCATCCCTCTAATGAGCTTCTGCATCCCTCACTTGAGCCTCTGCATCCCTCTCTTGAGCCTCTGCATCCCTCTCTTGGGCCTCTGCAACCTTCTCTTGAGCCTCTGCATCCCTCTTTTAAGCATTTGCATTACTCTCTTAAGCCTCTGCATCACTCTCTTAAGCCTCTGAATCACTCTCTGGAGCCTCTGCATCCCGCTTTTGAGCCTCTGCATCCCTCTCTTAAGCCTCTGCATCACTCTCTTACGCCTCTGCATCACTCTCTTGAACGTCTGCATCACTCTCTTCAGCCTCTGCATCCCTCTCTTGGGCCTCTGCATACTTCTCTTGAGCCTCTGCATCCCTCTTTTAAGCCCTTGCATCCCTCTCTCAAGCCTCTGCATCACTCTCTTGAGCCTCTGCATCACCATCTTAAGCCTCTGCATTACTCTCGTGAGCCTCTGCATACCTCCTAAGCCTCTGTAGCACTCTCTTCAGCCTCTGTATCACTCTCTTAAGCCTCTGGATCCCTCTCTTGATCATCTGCCTCATTCTCTTAAGCCACTGCATCACTCTCTTGAGCCTCTGCATCCCTCTCTTGAGCCTCTGCACCACTCTCTTCAGCCTCTTCATCCCTCTCTTGAGCCTCTGCAACACTCTCTTCAGCCTCTGCATCACTCTCTTAAGCCTCTGAATCCCTCTCTTGAGGCCTCTGCATAACTCTCTCGAGCCTCTGCATCACTCCCTTGATTCTCTTGATTCTTGATTCTCTTGATTCTCTTGATTCTTGATTCTCCCTTGATTCTTGATTGATTCTTGATTCTCCCTTGATTCTTGATTGATTCTTGATCTCTCTCTTCAGCCTCTGCATCCCTCTCTTGAGCCTCTGCATCACTCTATTGAGCCTCTACATCCCTCTCTTGAGCCTCTGCATCCCTCTCTTAAGCCTCTGCATCACTCTCTTGAGCCTTTGCATCACTCTCATGAGCCTCTGCATCCCTCTCTTAATCCTTTACATCCCTCTCTTGAGCCTCTGCATCCCTCTCTTATGCCTCTGCAACACTCTCTTCATCCTCTGCATCACTCTCTTAAGCCTCTGCATCTCTCTCTTGAGCCTCTGCATCCCTCTCTTAAGCCTCCGCAACAGTCTTTTCAGCCTCTGCATCACTTTCTTAAGCCTCTGCTTCCCTTTCTTGAGCCTTTGCATCACTCTCTTGAAATCCTGCAACCCTCTCATGAGCCTCTGCATCCCTCTCCTGAGCCTTTGCATCACTCTCTTAAGCCTCTGCATCCCTCTCTTGAGCCTCTACGTCACTCTCAAGAGCCTCTGCATCCCTCTCTTGTGACTCTGCATCCCTCACTTGAGCCTCTGCATCCCTCTCTTGAGCCCATGCATCCCTCTCTTGAGCCTCTGCATCCCTCTCTTGTGACTCTGCATCACTCTCTTAAGCCTCTGCATCACTCACGTAATCCTCTGAATCACTCTTTTGAGCCTCTGCATCCCTCTCTTGAACTCCTGCATCCCTCTCATGAGCCTCTGCATCCCTCTATTGAGCCTTCGCATCACTCTCTTAAGCCACTGCATCCCTCTCTTGAGCCTCTGCATCACTCTCAAGAGCCTCTGCATCCCTCTCTTGTGCCTCTGCATCCCTCACTTGAGCCTCTGCATCCCTCTCTCGAGCCTCTGCATCCCTCTCTTAAGCCTCTGCATCACTCTCTTAAGCCTCTGAATCACTCTCTTAAGCCTCTGAATCACTCTCTTGAGCCTTTGCATCACTCTCTTGAGCCCCTGCATCCCTCTCTAAAGCCTCTGCATCACTGTCTTGAGCCTCTGCATCACACTCTTAAGCCTCTGCATTACTCTCTTGAGCCTCTGTATCCCTCTCCTAAGCCTCTGCATCACTCTCTTGATCCTCTGCATCACTCTCTTCAACCTCTGCATACCTCTCTTGAACTTTTCCATCCCTCTAATGAGGTTCTGCATCCTTCTCTTGAGCCTTTGCATCACTCTCTTAAGCCTCTGCATCCCTCACTTGAGCCTCTGCATCCTCTCTTGAGCCTCTGCATCCCTCTCTTGAGCCTCTGCATTCTCTTGAACCTCTCTCCCTCTTTTAAGCCTTTGCATTTCTCTCTCAAGACTCTGCATCATTCTCTTAAGCCTCTGAATCACTCTCTTGAGCCTCTGCATCCCTCTCTTGAGCCTCTGCATCCCTCTCTTAAGCCTCTGCATCACTCTCTTGAACGTCTGCATCACTCTCTTCAGCCTCTGCATCCCTCTCTTGGGCCTCTGCATCCTTCTCTTGAGCCTCTGCATCCCTCTTTTAAGCCCTTGCATCCCTCTCTCAAGCCTCTGCATCACTCTCTTGAGCCTCTGCATCACCATCTTAAGCCTCTGCATCACTCTCTTGAACCTCTGCATCACTCTCTTCAGCCTCTGCATCACTCTCCTGAGCCTCTGCATCACTCTCTTCAGCCTCTGTATCACTCTCTTAAGCCTCTGTATCACTCTCTTAAGCCTCTGGATCCCTCTCTTGATCATCTGCCTCACTCTGTTAAGCCTCTGCATCACTCTCTTGAGCCTCTGCATCCCTCTCTTGAGCCTCTGCAATACTCTCTTCAGCCTCTTCATCCCTCTCTTGAGCCTCTGCAACACTCTCTTCAGCCTCTGCATCACTCTCTTAAGCCTCTGAATCCCTCTCTTGAGGCCTCTGCATCACTCTCTCGAGCCTCTGCATCACTCCCTTGATTCTCTGCATCACTCTCGTAAGCCTCTGCATCACTCTCTTGATCCTCTGCATCACTCTCTTGAGCCTCTGCATCACTCTCTCTAGTCTCTGCATCACTCTCTTGAGCCTCTGCATCCCTCTCTTAAGCCTCTGCAACACACTTTTCAGCCTCTGCATCACTTTCCTAATCCTCTGCATCCCTTTCTTGAGCCTTTGCATCACTCTCTTGAAATCCTGCATCCCTCTCATGAGCCTCTGCATCCCTCTTCGTAGCCTTTTCATCACTCTCTTAAGCCTCTGCATCCCTCTCTTGAGCCTCTGCGTCACTCTCATGAGCCTCTGCATCCCGCTCTTGTGACTCTGCATCCCTCACTTGAGCCTCTGCTTCCCTCTCTTGAGCCCATGCATCCCTCTCTTGAGCCTCTGCATCCCTCGCTTGAGCCTCTGCATCCCTCTCTTGTGACTCTGCATCACTCACGTAATCCTCTGAATCACTCTCTTGAGCCTCTGCATCCCTCTCTTGAACTCCTGCATCTCTCTGAGCCTCATCACTCTCTGAGCCTCTGCATCCTTCTCTTAAGCCTCGCATCACTCTCTTGAGCCTCTGCATCCCTCTCTTGAGCCTCTGCATCACTCTCTTGAGCCTCTGCATCCCTCTCTTGAGCCTCTGCATCACTCTCTTGAGCCTCTGCATCTTCCTCTCTTAAGCCTCTGCATCACTCTCTTGAAGCCTCTGCATCACTCTCTTAAGCCTCTGCATCACTCTCTTAAGCCTCTGCATCACTCTCTTGAACCTCTGCATCACTCTCTTGAGCCTCTGCATCACTCTCTTAAGCCTCTGCATCACTCTCTTGAATCCTCTGCATACCCTCTCTTGAGCCTCTGCCTCACTCTCTTGAGCCTCTGCATCACTCTCTTGAGCCTCTGCATCACTCTCTTGAGCCTCTGCATCACTCTCTTGAGCCTCTGCATCACTCTCTTGAGCCTCTGCATCACTCTCTTCAGCCTCTGCATCACTTTCTTGAGCCTCTCTGCTTCCCTCTCTTGATCCTCTGCATCACTCTCTTGAGCCTCTGCATCACTCTCTTGGTCGTCTGCATCACTCTTTTGAGCCTCTGCATCACTCTCTTGAGCCTCTCTATCACTCTCTTGAGCCTCTGCATCACTCTCTTGAGCCTCTGCATCACTCTCTTAAGCCTCTGCATCCCTCTCTTCATTCTCTGCATCACTCTCTTGAGCCTCTGCATCATACTCTTGAGCTTCTGCATCCCTCGCTTAAGCCTCTACATCATTCTCTTGAGCCCCTGCATCACTCACTTGATCCTCTGCATCACTCTCTTGAGCCTCTGCTTCACTCTCTTGAGCCTTTGCATCACTCTCTTAAGCCTCTGCCTTTCTCTCTTGAGCCTCTGCATCACTCTCTTGAGCCTCTGCATCTTTCTCTGGAGCCTCAGCATCCCTCTCTTGAGCCTTTTACAGCACTCTCCTGAGGCTCTGCATAATTCTCTTGAGCCTTTGCATCCCTCTCTTAAGCCTCTGCATCACTATCTTGAGCCTCTGCATCCCTCTATTAATCCTCTTCATCATTCTCTTCATCCTCTGCATCACTCTCTTCAGCCTCTGCATCACTCTCTTGATCCTCTGCATCATTCTCTTGAGCCTCTGCATCCCTCTCTTGAGCCTCTGAATCACTCTCTTGAGCCTCTGCATCCCTCTCTTAAGCCTCTACATCATTCTCTTGAGCCTCTGCATCACTCTCTTGAGCCTCTGCATCATTCTCTTGAGCCTCTACATCCTTCTCCTAAGCCTTTACATCATTCTCTTGAGCCCCTGCATCACTCTCTAGAGTCCCTGCATCACTCTCTTGAGCCTCTGCATCACTCTCTTGAGCCCCTGCATCTCTCACTTGATCCTCTGCATCACTCTCTTGAGCCTCTGCATCATTCTCTTGAGCCTCTGCATCCCTCTCTTAAGCTTCTACATCATTCTCTTGAGCCTCTGCAACCCTCTCTTGAGCCTCTGCATCACTCTCTTAAGCCTCTGCATCCCTCTCTTGAGCCTCTGCATCCCTCTCTTGAGCCTCTGCGTCACTCTCCTGAGCCCCTGCATCCATCTCTTGAGCCTTTGCATCACTCTCTTGAGCCTCTGCATCCCTCTCTTAAGCCTCTGCATCCCTCTCTTGAGCCTCTGCATCACTCTCAAGTGCCTCTGCATCTTTCTCTTGTGCCTCTGCATCACTCTCTTTAGCCTCTGCATCCCATTCTTGAGCCTCTGCATCCCTCTCTTGAGCCTCTGCATCCCTCTCTTGAGCCTCTGCATCCCTCTCTTGAGCCTCTGCATCACTCTCTTAAGCTTCTGCATCACTCTCGTAAGCCTCTGCATCACTCTCTTAAGCCTCTGCATCACTCTCGTAATACTCTGAATTACTCTCGTGAGCCTCTCTATCACTCTCTTGAGCCCCTGCATCCCTCTCTTGAGCCTCTGCATCCTTTCTCTCTTGAGAATCTGCATCACTCTCTTTAACAGAGTGCCTCTGCATCCCTCTCTTGAGTGATTCAGAGGCTTGAGCCTCTGCATCACTCTCAAGAGCTTATGCAAGAGCCTCTATTTTGGGCCTCTGCATCCCTCACTTGAGCCTCTGAATCCCTCTCTTGAGGACTCTGCACAACTCTCTCGAGCCTCAGCATCACTCACTTGATTTTCTGCATAACTCTCGTAAGCCTCTGAATCACTCTCTTGAGCCTCTGCATCCTTCTCTTAAGCCTCTGCATCCCTCTCTTAAGCCTCTGCATCACTCTCTAGAGCCTTTGCATCACTCTCTTGAGCCTCTGCATCACTCTCTTAAGCCTCTGCTTCTCTCCCTTGATCCTCTGCATCTTTCTCTTTGAGCCTCTGCATCCCTCTCTTGAGCCTCTGCATCACTCTCTTGAGTCTCTGCATAATTCTCTTGAGCCTCTGCATCACCTCTCTTAAGCCTCTGCATCACTCTCTTGAGCCTCTGCATCACTCTCTTAATTATCTGCATCACTCTCTTGAGCCTCTGCATCCCTCTCTTGAGCCTCTGCATCACTCTCCTGAGCCCCTGCATCCATCTCTTGAGCCTTTGCATCACTCTCTTAAGCCTCTGCATCCCTCTCTTAAGCCTCTGCATCCCTCTCTTGAGCCTCTGCATCACTCTCAAGTGCCTCTGCATCTTTCTCTTGTGCCTCTGCATCACTCACTTTAGCCTCTGCATCCCGAGCCTCTCTTGAGCCTCTGCATCTCTGTCTTGAGCCTCTGCATCACTCTCTTGAGCCTCTGCATCCCTCTCTTGAGCCTCTGCATCACTCTCTTAAGCCTCTGCATCACTCGCTTAAGCCTCTGCATCACTCTCTTGAGCCTCTGCATCACTCTCGTAATACTCTGAATCACTCTCTTGAGCCTCTCTATCACTCTCTTGAGCCTCTGCATCCCTCTATTGAGCCTCTGCATCACTTTCGTAACCCTCTGCATCCGTTTCTTGAGCCTCTGCATCTCTCTCTTTAACTACTGCATCCCTCTTATGAGCCTTTGCATCCCTCTCTTGAGAATTTGCATCACTCGCTTAAGCCTCTGCATCCCTCTCTTGGGCCTCTGCATCACTCTCAAGAGCTTATGCATCCCTATTTTGGGCCTCTGCATCCCTCACTTGAGCCTCTGAATCCCTCTCTTGAGGACTCTGCACAACTCTCTCGAGCCTCAGCATCACTCACTTGATTTTCTGCATCACTCTCGTAAGCCTCTGAATCACTCTCTTGAGCCTCTGCATCCTTCTCTTAAGCCTCTGCATCCCTCTCTTAAGCCTCTGCATCACTCTCTAGAGCCTTTGCATCACTCTCTTCAGCCTCTGCATCACTCTCTTAAGCCTCTGCTTCTCTCCCTTGATCCTCTGCATCTTTCTCTGGAGCCTCAGCATCCCTCTCTTGAGCCTTTTGCAGCACTCTCTTGAGTCTCTGCATAATTCTCTTGAGCCTTTGCATCCCTCTCTTGAGCCTCTGCATCCCTCTATTAATTATCTGCATCACTCTCTTGAGCCTCTGCATCCCTCTCTTGAGCCTCTGCATCACTCTCTTGAGTCTCTGCATCACTCTCTTGAGCCTCTGCATCGCTCTCTTGAGCCTCTGCATCACTCTCTTAAACCTCTGCATCCCTCTCTTAAGCCTCTACATCATTCTTTTGAGCCTCTGCATCACTCTCTTGAGCCTCTGCATCATTCTCTTGAGAATCTACATTCTTCTCCTAAGCCTTTACATCATTCTCTTGAGCCCCTGCATCACTCTCTTGAGTCCCTGCATCACTCTCTTGAGCCCCTGCATCACTCACTTGATCCTCTGCATCACTCTCTTGAGCCTCTGCATCATTCTCTTGAGCCTCTGCATCCCTGTCTTAAGCTTCTACATCATTCTCTTGAGCCTCTGCAACCCTCTCTTGAGCCTTTGCATCACTCTCTTAAGCCTCTGCATCCCTCTCTTGAGCCTCTGCATCCCTCTCTTGAGCCTCTGCGTCACTCTCCTGAGCCCCTGCATCCATCTCTTGAGCCTTTGCATCACTCTCTTAAGCCTCTGCATCCCTCTCTTAAGCCTCTGCATCCCTCTCTTGAGCCTCTGCATCACTCTCAAGTGCCTCTGCATCTTTCTCTGGTGCCTCTGCATCACTCACTTTAGCCTCTGCATCCCATTCTGAGCCTCTGCATCCCTCTCTTGAGCCTATTCATCCCTCTCTTGAGCCTCTGCATCCCTCTCTTGAGACTCTGCATCCCTACTCTCTACTCTCTAAGCTTCTGCATCACTCGCGTAAGCCTCTGCATCACTCTCTTAAGCCTCTGCATCACTCTCGTAATACTCTGAATTACTCTCTTGAGCCTCTCTATCACTCTCTTGAGCCCCTGCATCCCTCTATTGAGCCTCTGCGTCACTCTCTTGAGCCTCTGCATCACCCTCTTAAGCCTCTGCATCCCTCTTTTGAGCCTCTGCATCACTTTCGTAACCCTCTGCATCCGTTTCTTGAGCCTCTGCATCTCTCTCTTTAACTCCTGCATCCCTCTTATGAGCCTTTGCATCCCTCTCTTGAGAATTTGCATCACTCGCTTAAGCCTCTGCTTCCCTCTCTTGGGCCTCTGCATCACTCTCAAGAGCTTATGCATCCCTATTTGGGCCTCTGCATCCCTCACTTGAGCCTCTGAATCCCTCTCTTGAGGCCTCTGCACAACTCTCTCGAGCCTCAGCATCACTCACTTGATTCTCTGCATCACTCTCGTAAGCTTCTGAATCACTCTCTTGAGCCTCTGCATCCTTCTCTTAAGCCTCTGCATCCCTCTCTTAAGCCTCTGCATCACTCTCTTAAGCCTCTGCATCACTCTCTAGAGCCTTTGCATCACTCTCTTCAGCCTCTGCATCATTCTCTTAAGCCTCTACTTCTCTCCCTTGATCCTCTGCATCACTCTCTTGGGCCTCTGCATCACTCTCTTGATCGTCTGCATCACTCTCTGTATCCTCTGCATCACTCTCTTGAGCCTCTCTATCACTCTCTTGAGGCTCTGCATCACTCTCTTGAGCCTCTGCATCACTCTCTTGAGCCTCTGCATTCCTCTCTTGATTCCCTGCATCACTCTCTTGAGCCTCTGCATCATACTCTTGAGCCTCTGCATCCCTCTCCTAAGCCTCTACATCATTCTCTTGAGCCTCTGCTTCACTCTCGTGAGCCTCTGCATCACTCGCTTAAGCCTCTGCCTTTCTCTCATGAGCCTCTGCATCACTCTCTTGATCCTCTGCATCCCTCTCTGGAGCCTCAGCATCCCTCTCTTGAGCCTTTTCCAGCACTCTCTTGAGTCTCTGCATCATTCTCTTGAGCCTCTGCATCCCTCTATTAATCCTCTGCATCACTCTCTTGAGCCTCTGCATCCCTCTCTTGAGCCTCTGCATCACTCTCTTAAACCTCTGCATCCCTCTCTTGATCCTCTGCATCACTCTCTTGAGCCTCTGCATCACTCACTTGAGCCTCTGCATCACTCTCTTAAGCCTCTGCATCTCTCTCTTCAGCCTCTGCATCACTCTCTTGATCCTCTGCATCACTCTCTTGAGCCTCTGCATCATTCTCTTGAGCCTCTGCATCCCTCTCTTAAGCCTCTACATCATTCTCTTGAGCCTCTGCATCCCTCTCTTAAGGCTCTGCATCACTCTCTTGAGTCTCTGCATCACTCTCTTGAGCCTCTCCATCACTCTCTTGAGCCTCTGCATCACTCTCTTAAACCTCTGAATCCCTCTCTTGATCCTCTGCATCACTCTCTTGAGCCTCTGCATCATTCTCTTGAGCCTCTACATCCTTCTCTAAGCCTCTAAATCATTCTCTTGAGCCCCTGCATCACTCTCTTGAGCCTCTGCATCCCTCTCCTAAGCCTCTGCCTCACTTTCTTAAGCCTCTGCATCACTCTCTTCAGCCTCTTCATCCCTCTCTTGAGCCTCTGAAAAACTCTCTTCAGCCTCTGCATCGCTCTCTTAAGCCTCTGAATCCTTTTCTTGAGGCCTCTGCATAACTCTCTCGAGCCTCTGCAACACTCTCTTGATTCTCTGCATCACTCTCGTAAGCTGCTGAATCACTCTCTTGAGCCTCTGCATCCCTCTCTTAAGCCTCTGCATCCCTCTCTTAAGACTCTGCCTCACTCTCTTAAGCCTCTGCATCACTCTCTAGAGCCTCTGCATCACTCTCTTCAGCCTCTGCATCACTCTATTAAGCCTCTGCTTCCCTCTCATGATCCTCTGCATCACTCTATTGAGCCTCTGCATCACTCTCTTGGTCGTCTGCATCACTCTCTTGAGCCTCTGCATCACTCTCTTGAGCCTCTGCATCACTCTCTTTGAGGCTCTGCATCACTCTCTTGAGCCTCTGCATCACTCTTTTGAGCCTCTGCATCCCTTTCTTGATTCTTTGCATCACTCTCTTGAACTCCTGCATCCCTCTCTTGAGCCTCTGCATCCCTCTCCTGAGCCTTTGCATCACTCTCATGAGCCTCTGCATCCCTCTCTTGAGCCTCTGCATCACTCTCAAGAACCTCTGCATCATTCTCTTAAGCCTCTGCATCAATCTATTAAGCCTAAGCATCACTCTCGTAAGCCTCTGAATCACTCTCTTGAGCCTCTGCATCCCTCTCTTGAACTTCTGCATCCCTCTCATGAGCCTCTACATCCCTCTCTTGAGCCTTTGCATCATTCTCTTGAGCCTCTTCATCACCCTCTTAAGCCTCTGCATTACTCTCTTGAGCCTCTGCATCCCTCTCCTATGCCTCTGCCTCACTCTCTTAAGCCTCTGCATAATTCTCTTGAGCCTCTGCATCACTCTTTTAAGCCTCTGCATCCCTCTCTTGAGCCTCTGCATCACTCTCTGAACTCCTAATCCATCTCATGAGCCTTTGCATCCCTCACTTGAGCCTTTGCATCACTCTCTTAAGCCTCGGCATCCCTCTCTTGTGCCTCTGCTTCCCTCACTTGAGCCGCTGCATCCCTCTCTTGAGCCTCTGCATCCCTCTCTTGAACCTCTGCATCCCTTTCTTAAGCCCTTGCATCACTCTCTTAAGCCTCTGCATCACTCTCGTAAGCCTCTGAATCACTCTGTTGAGCCTCTGCATCACTCTCCTGAGCCTCTCCATCACTCTCTTGAGCCTCTGCATCCCTCTCTTAAGCCTCTGCATCATTCTCTTCAGCCTCTGCATTCCTCTCTTAAGCCTCTGCATCACTCTCTTTATCCTCTGCATCACTCTCTTAAGCCTCTGCATCACTGCCTTGAGCCCCTGCATCACTCTCTTGGACCTCTGCATCACTCTCTTGAGAGTCTGCATTCTCTCTTGATTCCCTGCATCACTCTCTGTATCCTCTGCATCACTCTCTTGAGCCTCTGCATCACTCTCTTGAGGCTCTGCATCACACTCTTGAGCCTCTGCATCCCTCTCTTAAGCCTCTGCATTCCTCTCTTGATTCCCTGCATCACTCTCTTGAGCCTCTGCATCATACTCTTGAGCCTCTGCATCCCTCTCCTAAGCCTCTGCATCACTCTCTTGAGCCTCTGCATCACTCTCTTGAGCCTCTGCATCCACTCTCTTGAGCCTTTTCCAGCACTCTCTTGAGTCTCTGCATCATTCTCTTGAGCCTCTGCATCCCTCTATTAATCCTCTGCATCACTCTCTTGAGCCTCTGCATCCCTCTCTTTTGCCTCTGCATCACTCTCTTGTGTCTCTGCATCACTCTCTTGAGCCTCTGCATCACTCTCTTGAGCCTCTGCATCACTCTCCTAAACCTCTGCATCCCTCTCTTGATCCTCTGCATCACTCTCTTGAGCCTCTGCATCATTCTCTTGAGCCTCTACATCCTTCTTCTAAGCCTCTACATCATTCTCTTGAACCTCTGCATCCCTCACTTGAGCCTCTGCATCCCTCTCTTGAGCCCATGCATCCCTCTCTTGAGCCTCTGCATCCCTCTCTAGTGACTCTGCATCACTCTCTTAAGCCTCTGCATCACTCACGTAATCCTCTGAATCACTCTCTTGAGCCTCTGCATCCCTCTCTTGAACTCCTGCATCCCTCTCATGAGCCTCTGCATCCTTCTATTGAGCCTTCGCATCACTCCCTTAAGCCACTGCATCCCTCTCTCGAGCCTCTGCATCCCTCTCTTAAGCCTCTGCATCACTCTCTTCAGCCTCTGAATCACTCTCTTAAGCCTCTGAATCACTCTCTTGAGCCTTTGCATCACTCTCTTGAGCCTCTGCATCCCTCTCTCAAGCCTCTGCATCACTGTCTTGAGCCTCTGCATCACACTTTTTAAGCCTCTGCATTACTCTCTTGAGCCTCTGCATCACTCTCCTAAGCCTCTGCCTCACGCTCTTAAGCCTTTGCATCACTCTTTGAGCCTCTGCATCACTCTCTTGAGCTTCTGCATCACTCTCTTGATCCTCTGCATCACTCTCTTCAGCCTCTGCATACCTCTCTTAAGCTCTTCCATCCCTCTAATGAGCTTCTGCATCCCTCACTTGAGCCTCTGCATCCCTCTCTTGAGCCTCTGCATCCCTCTCTTGGGCCTCTGCAACCTTCTCTTGAGCCTCTGCATCCCTCTTTTAAGCATTTGCATTACTCTCTTAAGCCTCTGCATCACTCTCTTAAGCCTCTGAATCACTCTCTGGAGCCTCTGCATCCCGCTTTTGAGCCTCTGCATCCCTCTCTTAAGCCTCTGCATCACTCTCTTACGCCTCTGCATCACTCTCTTGAACGTCTGCATCACTCTCTTCAGCCTCTGCATCCCTCTCTTGGGCCTCTGCATACTTCTCTTGAGCCTCTGCATCCCTCTTTTAAGCCCTTGCATCCTCTCTCAAGCCTCTGCATCACTCTCTTGAGCCTCTGCATCACCATCTTAAGCCTCTGCATTACTCTCGTGAGCCTCTGCATACCTCCTAAGCCTCTGTAGCACTCTCTTCAGCCTCTGTATCACTCTCTTAAGCCTCTGGATCCTCTCTTGATCATCTGCCTCATTCTCTTAAGCCACTGCATCACTCTCTTGAGCCTCTGCATCCCTCTCTTGAGCCTCTGCACCATTCTCTTCAGCCTCTTCATCCCTCTCTTGAGCCTCTGCAACACTCTCTTCAGCCTCTGCATCACTCTCTTAAGCCTCTGAATCCCTCTCTTGAGGCCTCTGCATAAAAATGATGTAAACACATAATTGATTAGATAATAACCTTAAATACTTCATTTTCAATCAACTATTTGTTTCTCATTTAAATACTGAGTAAGATTTTAAAAAAGGGGAGAAGTTCTGTTTTTATTGCATATATCGACGTTTCAGCCGGATTAGAGCGGTTTTACGTGTACATCTTCCATTGGTAATATAAACGGAAAATCATGAACATTTTAGTTAATTCTAATGAAAACACATTGGTTTTATCATTTGTATTGGAAACAACATTGTCATATGTCTTTTCTTGGATCTAAATAATACGAAACCTTGATTTGAAGTTAAAATCCTCAGGTATGGTAAAATAGTGACTTTTTAACGTTATTCATGTAGTTTGATATTACGAAAATATATTCATTTTTACCAATATTTCGATACTATTTCATGTAGGGATCACGATATCTGATTTGGCCTTCAAATCTCAGAATGTCGCATAATATTGCATTTTAAGCAAGTTTTCTTGCATTTTGTTTCGTACGAAAAATCATCGAATTTAGCATTATTTTGACGTTTATCATCCCCTTTTTTTCTATGTGATATAAACAAAATATCATCGAATTAGGCAATATTTTGCCGTTTTCCACGTTTTTGTGAATTTTCAGTTTATGGGTAATAATTCATTATATATACGATAAAAATGATGCAAACACATAATTGATTAGATAATAACCTTAAATACTTCATTTTCAATCAACTATTTGTTTCTCGTTAAAATACTGAGTAAGATATTGAAAAGGGGAGAAGTTCTGTTTTTATTGCATATTTCAGCCGGATTAGAGCGGTTTTACGTGTACATCTTCCATCGGTAATATAAACGGAAAATCATGAACATTTTAGTTAATTCTAATGAAAACACATTGGTTTTATCATTTGTATTGGTAACAACATTGTCATATGTCTTTTCTTGGATCTAAATAATACGAAACCTCGTTCAATGATTTGAAGTTAAAATCCTCAAATATGGTAAAATAGTGACTTTTTAACGTTATTCATGTAGTTTGATATTACGAAAATATATTCATTTTTACCAATATTTCGATACTATTTCATGTAGTATCACGATATCTGATTTGGCCTTCAAATCTCAGAATGTCGTATAATATTGCATTTTAAGCAAGTTTTCTTGCATTTTGTTTCGTACGAAAAATCATCGAATTTAACAATATTTTGACGTTTATCATCCCCTTTTCCTCTATGTGATTTAAACAAAATATCATTGAATTTGATTTGCCGTTTTCCACGTTTTTGTGAATTTTCAGTTTATGGGTAATAATTCATTATATATACGATAAAAATGATGCAAACACATAATTGATTAGATAATAACCTTAAATACTTCATTTTCAATCAACTATTTGTTTCTCGTTAAAATACTGAGTAAGATATTGAAAAGGGGAGAAGTTCTGTTTTTATTGCATATATCGACGTTTCAGCCGGATTAGAGCGGTTTTACGTGTACATCTTCCATCGGTAATATAAACGGAAAATCATGAACATTTTAGTTAATTCTAATGAAAACACATTGGTTTTATCATTTGTATTGGAAACAACATTGTCATATGTCTTTTCTTGGATCTAAATAATACGAAACCTCGCTCTATGATTTGAAGTTAAAATCTTCAAATATGGTAAAATAGTGACTTTTTAACGTTATTCATGTAGTTTGATATTACGAAAATATATTCATTTTTACCAATATTTCGATACTATTTCATGTAGTATCACGATATCTGATTTGGCCTTCAAATCTCAGAATGTCGTATAATATTGCATTTTAAGCAAGTTTTCTTGCATTTTGTTTCGTACGAAAAATCATCGAATTTAACAATATTTTGACGTTTATCATCCCCTTTTCCTCTATGTGATTTAAACAAAATATCATCGAATTAGGCAATAATTTGCCGTTTTCCACGTTTTTGTGAATTTTCAGTTTATGGGTAATAATTCATTATATATACGATAAAAATGATGCAAACACATAATTGATTAGATAATAACCTTAAATACTTCATTTTCAATCAACTATTTGTTTCTCGTTAAAATACTGAGTAAGATATTGAAAAGGGGAGAAGTTCTGTTTTTATTGCATATATCGACGTTTCAGCCGGATTAGAGCGGTTTTACGTGTACATCTTCCATCGGTAATATAAACGGAAAATCACGAACATTTTAGTTAATTCTAATGAAAACACATTGGTTTTATCATTTGTATTGGAAACAACATTATCATATGTCTTTTCTTGGATCTAAAAAACCTTATATAAGAATAATACGAAACCTAGTTCTATGATTTGAAGTTAAAATCCTCAAAAATGGTAAAATAGTGACTTTTTAACGTTATTCATGTAGTTTGATATTACGAAACTATATTCATTTTTACCAATATTTCGATACTATTTCATGTAGTATCACGATATCTGATTTGGCCTTCAAATCTCAGAATGTCGATAATATTGCATTTTAAGCAAGT